>VZSZ01000333.1:1502-14811 GCA_013398815.1 Ibidorhyncha struthersii
TTCTGTGCCTTTAAGACTTCCTTCTTGAAAAACATCCAGGCTTCCTGGACTCCTTTGCCCTGGAGGACTGCCTCCCAAGGGACTTTGTCAACCAGGTTCCTGAAAGGCCCAAAGTCCGCCCTCCAGAAGTCCAAGGTAGCAGTTCTGCTGACCCCCCTTCCTTGCTTCTCCCAGAATCAAAAACTCTGTCCTTTCGTGATCACTGTTCCCAAGACAGCCTCCAGCCGTCACATACCCCACAAGCCATTCCCTGTTGTTACAAACAACAGTAAGCTGTAAATATTGTAGCTACTTAATCCTGTGATCTGGGGTACAGCAACACTGGTAAAGACAGAGGTAAAGAACATACTGAGAACCTTTCTCTTGTCAGCATTATTAGTGACTAGTTTCCCTGCTCTGTTTAGTAACGGGCCTGTGTCTTACTAGTGCTTCTGCTTTCTGCTCACCTATCTGAAAATCACTTTTTTGACATCTCTGGCCAATTTCTCTAGCTGAGCCTTTCTGACTGCATCTCTGCATGCACTGGCAAGGTTCTTTTCATCCTCAATGGCTATTTCACCACTTTTCCATAGCTGGTATGCTTCCTTTTTTTTGCTTTTAATCACACTCAAAAGCTTATTGTTAAGAGAGGGTAGTGTCTTGTTCTGCCTTCGTTTTTTTTTTTAGGGGATGGACTGTTCTCGTACTTCCAGGAGGCTGCTCTTGAATAGCTCCCAGCACTTGCAAGCTCTTTTGTCGTCCATTGATGCTTCCCATGGAGTTGCTCACAGATGGGCTTTAAGTATAATGAAGTTGGTTCTTCTAAAATCCAAGGTCTTTGTCCTACTATTGGTCTTCAGAGTGCTTAGCAGGATCTTAGACTCCATAATGTTGTGGCCTCTGTATCCAAGGTTACCGTTGATAGTTATGTTGTCAAGTAAGTCTTCTTCCAGTACCTAAAAGAAGCCTACAGGAGAGCTGGAGAAGGACTTTTTACAGGGGCATGTAGTGATAGGACAAGGGGGAATGGCTTCAAACTGGAAGAGGGTAGATTTAGGTTAGATATTAGGAAGAAATTTTTCACTCTGAGGGTGGTAAGGCACTGGAACAGGTTGCCCAGGGAAGTTGTTGAGGCTCCATCCCTGGAAGTGTTTAAGGCCAGGCTGGATGGGGCTTTGAGCAACCTGGTCTAGTGGGATGTGTGCATGGATGTGGCAGGGAGGTTGGAACTAGATGATGTTTAAGGTCCCTTCTAACCTAAACCATTCTATGATTCTATGATTCTCAGTTTGTAAACAGTAAATCTAGCAATGTGTTGCTTCTAGTCAACATGTCCAGCATCTGTAGCAGGAAGCAGTCTTCAGTGCGTTCCAGGAACCTGAAGGATGACTTGTGCACCACTGTGTTGTTTTCCCAACAAATACCCAGAGGACCAGAGTCTGTTGGCCTGATACTTCAAGAAACCAAAATAAAGTTTCACGAGCCTCTTCACTATGCTGCTTAACATAAGATCCTTCTTGTTGAAGATTCCTCTAACCTTGATTCAAAGGCATTTGATAGAATATTTTTGGTCTCCATAGCTCACCTCCATACACTGAAATTCCTGTTTTACACAAAGTGCAAATCCACCTCCTCTTCTTCACTTCGTATGTTACTGAAAGAGTTTGTAGCCATTCCAGTCATGTGAGTTTTCCCACCAAGTTTCTGTGATTCCTGTGATGTGAAGCTCCATTTCTTCCTGTTTGTTGCCAGCACTATGTGCACTGGTATACATGCACCTGTGGTGGTTGGACTTAGGGTTCTTGTCTTTGGAAAAGGCTAGGAAACATTCTTCGCTACTCTGGTAGGTGTGCTCACCCATCCTGTTGCTTATGAACATGCAGGTGTTACAGCTTTGGACCCTACCCACCAAGTTCATTAACTAGAGGAAAAATCTATTCGGAAGCTTTTGCATACAGCATATACCACCTTTTCAGACAACTGCTATCCCTTTCACAATGCAAAATACACTCTTTTCTCATGTACATAGTGGTGGAAATCATTGCTTAGAACCCTATGGTATAATGGGTTGAACTCACCCCACGCTCTTTAGATTCAACAGAGGTGAGGTTGTTCAGTGCCTTCACTAAGTGAATAATGTAAACTAAATATAATCATTGTGGTGTTTCTATGAAGTATCAATTTGTTATGTAAACTGTATATACTGATTTAAACTCCTGGTTTGCAGACATTTATGTTGGGTTTACTGATCAACAAATTAGACATATCATATTTAAATAAATGGAAATCACCAATTTATATACTGAATATAAACTAGATAAAATTCACTTTTTTATGTAGGGTAATAACCCTCTAAAATCATTTATTGTCTCATGCATTCCAATCCTTAAGCAATTAATATTAGGTGTAGATTATTTAAGGGATAATCTTTGCAGCATTGAAGTATTTGCCTTTTTCATAATTATATCTGAAGTGTTTGTCATGGTTTTAATTAACATCTAAGGAAATGCTGGTGGACTATAAATTAGTTACTCCTCCTTTCCTCATCTTTTCTTCCCCTACTGATACATATTTTTTATTTGTGGCATTCATTTCAGAAAGATGCTTTGAAGATTTTTTGCCTCTGCTTCCTGCTTCAAACGGTTAAAATGTAAATGGCTCTTCTGACAAGGCCACAATTTTTAATACAATCTGTTTTCTAGGTCATAATGATGATAATAAAAAGAGTACAGTGCTGTGTATATTATAAAGTTTTAAGACTTGAATTTGGATGAACATTTGAGAAACAGGTGAAATACTATAAGCCTGATTTTAGCATCAGTATTTCTTCTGCTTTGTGAGCTCTGATTATTTACACGTTTAAGAACAATTTAAAATAATTCAGGACAATTGATTCTAGTCACGACTTGGTAATACTTGTGTGCATTTTATTTCAAATACTGAGTTCCCAACAGGGACCCAAAACCAAATCAATAGTCTGAAGAGTTTCATGGCAGGATTCATGTAAGTAATGCAGGCACAAACAGATTGCACCGCATATAAGTGTACTCACATATTTTTTAGTCTTGGCTTTATTTTTTATTTCATTTTTCTATATTGCTTTATTCATGACTCTTCATCCTTTGGGATAACTTTAAGATGCACTGATTTTTATTAGATAAGCTGCAGCCTTTTGGCTGACATTCTGGTAACATTTTCCTGGGTCTCAGCTGATCCTTTTCATCCATTTTTAAGAATCACGGAAGAGTTGAATGCTGTTTTGGCCTGTGTTGTAGCTTAATCTTTAATTCCTTTCCTTTTTTTTTTAATGTATACAGAACAATAGCTGCTCAAATAAAGGATTCAGGCTCAAAATGTGGTCCTGATGTGTAGACAGGAAGGTTTTGGTACTACTGTCTTGGCAGTATCCTAGACAATTCACATATGACAACACAGATATGTCAGTTTCCTTCAATTATTGTTAAGAGCTGGATGTCTTTTCAACTGCATTTGAAACATAGTGAATTTAATGCTTTTAACTAACACTAATAGTCAAAAAAATTCAACAAGAAGAAAGCAAACCAGCCCTGGCTCAGACTGACTGTGAATTGCTATTGATTATCCAAGTGGTTTCTTGTTATTGAGACCTCAGTTGCTGATTCACTTTAAACTGTCCTTTTATGGCAGGCTGGCTTCCTAACCAGTGTAAACATTGTGAGGCCACTTTACCAACTTGAAATCAGTTTCAGCTGAGTTGTGACTTTTATTCCCTATCACTTAAGACAACTACAATGAAGAGTTGAAAGAAATACAGAAAAAAGCATTTGGAGAAATTAAGAATAGTCTTGGTAAAGAGGAAGTCTAGATGCATTCTGGTGTCTGAAAGGTGATGTAGGAACTGGATCTGGGCATTTGAACGCTGTCCATTGATTATCTTTGAAATGTCTTTATTAACTGAAGAAAGTTACATGTGATCAGTGGGCAAGCTTTCTTTCCAAGCATATAAACAGATTATATAAAACAAAGTATACCACCCTAAAATATTTCCTTTTTGTATCCATACTATTTTATCCTCTAGAGGATGTTTAGGAGTAGCTGAACTGTGTGTGCAAAAGACTGCTTTGAAATGCACAGCCAGCTGTCTTGGGGAGATCACTGTGATATCAGATCCTTGACATACAGGGATTTGGTAAGTGGGTCTCAAGACTAAATGAAAGATCTGCATGTAGCAGGAAGAAACATTTGTGCTTGCTACTTTAGATCTGGCTAAAATGCAAACTGGTACACCCAAATTAATGCATCTAAAGGGTAATGGCTGTTAACAATAGCTGCTTTACAGATCTTATGGGTACCTTCTGCATACATGGAAGGTAGTATTAAAGACACTGCCCATACTAGTTGTTCATGCCCCTCTCCCCTTTCCTTGTTTTTCTTTTTTTTTTCTTTTTTCTTTCTTTTTTGTTAAAAAAGAGAGCTGAGATAATCCAGTGGCTCATTGCTGGGAAGAAGGGTGGTGACATTGTTCAAATTCCTACCTATATACTTTTCCCGGTATATCATACAGCTGAATCCACTTATTGATTTTTAAGCTGACAAAAAATTACTCTTTCCTTTTTGTTTGTCCCTTACCTGGATTAGCTTTCTACCATATCAGTGAATGCATTAGTTTCTTCTAGTCAAACAGCAATGCTACTTAAGGGAATTTGTGTGAGAACACAGCCTGGAGGAGAGAGGGCAGTGGAAGGGCATCAGTTCTTCAGAAGCAGCAAACCACTAAATCTCTCACTTCTTTTCCCAAGAGTGGTTGTTACTTTGCTCACATCAGTGATCTGTTTTGCAATTCATCCTCAAAGATACAAATAGATGAAACCAAAGGAAAATGCGTTACAGTGTTGGAAATGGATGGTTTGGTTTACAGTTCTCCTAAATCAGCTTTCCTGCTGAGAAAAGGTACATGAAACTTACAACTAGGTTAGATATTAAAACTGAAAAGACGGTATTTGGACAGAGTGGAAATACTGATCTGAAAGCAGTTGGCCTTCTTTTTGGGAGCTTTAGGAGTTTAGAATTCTTTAGGTCTCTTCTGTAGCTAGCTTGGAACATTTGAAACTGTTGGTGTAAGTTATGTAGGTTTGTCTCTAAAACTCACCAAAAAAAGAGAAATAACAGAGTGTAGGGAAATTGCTGGTAACTGAAGGGAGTTCTGTGTTGTTTTCTGCTGTGGCTCAAACCATTTTATATGGATAAAGGCTTGGTTGCAATGGAAGTTGTATTCAAAAACTCATTTACTTAGTCTTGGAAAAGAACATTAACAGTATAACTCATTGGGAATTAACTTATCAATTTCCATATTAATCACAATTTGAAAAGCTAAGAAGCCAATGGGAAAATGTAGTTGAAAAAGTACCACACAAGGAGCATCTACAGCTTTACTGACTTTTCTGTGTCTGAAAATTATGTGTAAGGCTTTTAGCTAGCTGCAGGTGATGAAATTAAAGTACACTAAGGAGGATGCAGCAGTGAAATACCGTGGCTGCTTTGTGGAAGAAAATATACCATTTTCTTCTCTGCACACTTTACTCCCTACAATTTAAAAATAAGAATGTATATATTGAACATTCTGTAACACAGATTCTTTTAATATATTCTTTGATGCTCTAAAAGTCCTTTTAGGACACAAAATAACAATTGTCAGATAGTAGGGTTTTTTGTTTTGTTTTAAAATAAGTGTGTTGGTTCATTAACTTTGAAACTGTTACTGAGAATATGATGGTGTGGAAAATCAAAAGATATTCTGAAACAACTGGAGAAAAAAAACAATTTTTCACATTTCATTTCAGATTTTCAAAATTTTCAGTTTTGTATTTGAGGTAATTATAAAGCAAACGTAATATAGCAAAAAAATTAATTTTAAATACTACATTTCAAAAATCCTTTAATATTTTAGAAATATGTTTTGTAGATTTTTACTTTTTCTTCTTCTGTAATAATACATTTTTAATATAATGACATATAAACTTCATCAGTCAGGAAAATCATTTACAACCTCTCCCTATTTTATGCATGTAGTCTTCTTCATTCCGTTTTGCTACTACAGTCGCAGAGCAGAAAAGGTAGTCATCAGGGACAGGCTTCAAGGAAAATTCTGTGTAATGTTTCATTCCTTTTTATTATCATAATTGTCACCTGTAGATATTTTACATTTCCAAATCTTATGTCAAAGCATAACGGTGTAATACAAACCTTGCAACTTTTTCACTAGGTAATCCTTCTTTACCAATAATCTATTCTTCCTACTATGACTATTGCAGTCTCAGGAATTAGTACAGAAAATACTTTATCTGAAAATGTTTCCTTCTTAGCACTGAGCTTATAAAGAGGAAACCATTTTTGCTAAGCAGACTGACAACTGCTCAAATAAATTATTCACAAAAGCAGTGCATTCAACCTCTTAAAATTCAGTCTCTTAAAAATCAACAAAAATGTTTAGCATGTTTTGATCATAAACAGTAGTGATGAGGAATTCTTCTTACCTTAGCTCAATCTTTCTGTTTTGCAAGAACAATCCCTTCTTCTTGCTGCTTTTCTGCTTTTTAAATTTCTGGTCTTGAGCACTCATGAATAAAGCAGTTGTAAGAATTTTCACCTACAGCAAGATAACTTTGTAAAACCTTCTGCTCTTTAATCTCTACTCTAATGCCTCTATCAGTGTTATGTGAGAGAATCTGAAAGAAAAGTATGCCATTTTGTGTCAGTAACAAACCACAGTCTTAGTCTGTGTTCCCAGAGAACTAGGAAGGAAGGAGGACGTAAGATAAATTGCAATGTTTCTAGATTGTCTGAAAGAGATACTGCTGTATATTTTACATGTTTAAGTACAGTCTCAGGAAAAGCATAGAACTGATGTATGATGCAGACCTGAGGTACATAGTATTAGTTTAATTGTCATTCAGTCTGCAGCTTCCTCTGTCTTTAAAAGGAGATCTTGTATCATCAATAAGTATATGATTAAAGCAAAATTTAAAAAAAATACCCAGAGAAAATTGGAGCAGTCTATCCTCCTGCTGAGAAACCTAATTCTAGGAGAAAGACATCTTTGCAAGCATGCTACTAGCTCAAGGGTCACACGCTGTCCTTATCATTTGCGCCTCTCTGTGGAGATGATTCCTCCTTTACAGTGTTGTAACTTCTAAGAAGGCATTGGTGGTTTGTTTTTGTGACCTAAGACCCATACAGAAGCACAGCAGCGCTACGTATTCCTAAATGAGAAGGAAGCAGCTATGCTCCAGGCTTCTAATCTTCTCTGAGACATGGCATTAATGTATGAATAGACCCCAAATCAATTTCTTTGCTTCCGCATCCCTGCTGGTTTTTAAAAGTAAAATAAATAACCAGACTGTGTTAGAGCAATGATTTATTTAGCTGAATATCCCATCTGTGTCACAGACCTGTAACACATGCCTACCTACCTTTTTATGCTAGTCAACTGGACGTGGCCAGGGTTTGAATCTGAGCAGTTATTCTAATGATTAAACAGAATAGCTGCTAATAGGCATGATTTGATCTGTGTCAACAAGTACTCTCCCAGAACACATCTGGGAATGATTTTGGGTTACACCACAAACAATTGACTGTTTCCAGCAGGCATTCCTCTTTGAGGAGGAAGAGAATTTTGTTGTCTGGATGAAAACCATTATAACCTACTAGCTTCAGGGCTGAAAATGTTTTTTACTAGTTAGAACCTTTGTGTTCATAGCCCGTGGTGCATTTTTATTCTACAAATTGGTTCGATTATTTTCAGACCATATGAAAACTCCTGATGTCAAAAACACACTGGGGGAATTACTTGCTCTACTGCTTACTGGTGTATTATGTCTCTGAACTGTGCACGATATTCAAGAATTGATTAGGATGCAGCTTTATACAGTAGTACATAGAAATATAGCTGCATATATGTTCCGATCCTTATTATTTCGCTAAAAGTTTATAACATTTATTTATGCTACTGGATATCAAGTTCATATGCTTATAAACTGTCTAGAATAAGCCTAAGATGTAGCGATGTGTTACATTCATCACTGTATATCTAAAGTGAGGACTGATCTCATGCACCACTTTGTGTATTTATCTACACTGAATTTCATATGTTTTCTTGACTAGTTTTTAGAGATGTAAAGATAGTTTTGTAATTCTTTGCAGTTGGTTTTAGCTTTTAATCTGATAGATAACTTTGAATTATCACATTACTCTACGAACACTTTTTGAAATCATTTGGAAATAAGATAAATAGTGTGACATCTGGTATTCCTGTTGTGGTTCTTCTGATGTCCCTGCTCAGTGCAAGAGACTAACAACTTCTTGGTTGAGGTCTTTTGACCTCAGATTAATATGTGAGAGAACATTTCCTCTTAACACCTAGCAGCTTAGGTTATTTGTTTGTTGTTTTGTTGGGTGTTTTTGGTTTTTTTTTGAATGAAGATGTTTGAGTCCTCTATGGAACTAGGTTTTTGAAGCATAGTACCCAACCTGCCAACTTTGGCTGGCTGATAGAAAAGGTAGGGAGGGGAGAGTGAGCTGTGAGCTGTGCACTACTCTGTGTAGCTTCCATAGGTGTAAGATCTGAGAAACATCATATCATAGGATGAATAAAATAATGGAGGGAAAGTAATAAATTGTTAGGTTCTTGAAGTTTCTTACAGACAGTAAGTTTAAGTTTTCTTCCATTCTGAGCAGAAGAACCTTATAAACATTGGCTCTCATTAGAGTTTCAAAATAAATACTTACAACCTTGTGTAAAGAAATCATGCATGGCTGTTGTTTTTTTTTTATAAAAATGTTTCATGGCAAATCAAGAGCTGCCTAAACAATAAATTTTATTCTAACAGGTGGCTCTACCTGTTCAGTATTACTGTGAACATGAAAATATGATCTAGTTCATAGTGCAGTATAATCTGTTCAACAATATCATTTCTCCAGTGACATTAGAGGTTGATTAAAAATAGCTTAAATGAACAAAGCAAAACAAAATAAAAATTCTTTATAATAATGTATTTGATGAAAAAAATAAACCCAAACAAACAAAAACCATTTATTTAGGAATAAATAAATAACATTGTGCATGAGCTTAGACCTCTCAAGCCTGTGCACAGGGTAGAAGGAGAAGAGAAAACACCACTAGTTGAAAAGGTTTGAATTATGGATCTCTTGAGAAAACTCAAGTCGATAGGACTGGATGGTACACATTTGGTAGTGGGGTGCTGAGAGTGCTGGCTGATATAATTTTGATGTGGCTTCCTATGATCTTTGAGACGTTGTGACAAGTAGAGCAGGGAGGAGGGTGGCGTGCTGGCTGGAGAAAAGTAAATCTTACACTGTTCTTCAAAAAAGTCAAAAAAGGACCATCTGCAGAGCAAAGCCCAGTCAAACATGGTGCAGTCTCTGGGAATATCAGAGAGGGAGTCCTTTGGAAGCCATTTTTCAGCACACAGAGGCACAGAAGGTGGCTGGCAATAGATAGTGTATATGAATCAAGTGTAGACCACGTTTGGACAACCTAATTGACTTCTGTGATTAGATTATTTCATGAGTGGAGAGCACTGGATGTAATTTATCTTCATTTTAGTGAGGCTTTCCACACCACCTCTCACAGCATCTTTGTATTCAAGAAGGGACATCATTCCCAGTGGAATGGTCTGCAAGATAAGTGAAAAACTTCATGAATTATAAGGCTCAAAGTGTAACTGGAGGAGGAAGCAGAATAAAACCTTTTCAAGTCTGCAAATGACATCAAACTGAGAGAGTCAATAGATTTGCTAAAAGGTAGGGCTGCCACTGAGGGACAAAGTCAGGTCAACAAGAATGTCATGAAATTCAACAGAGACATGTGTGTGGGACAGACTAATCCCATGCAACGTCACAGGCTGGGGACCGGATGCCTAGGAAGCAGCTCTGCTGGAAAAGACCTGGTGGACCTGAGGGACATGATTATTCTTCTTTATTCAATGCTCATTAGTCTTTATGTGGAATACCATGCACAGTTCCTCTTCCCCCAGCCCATATACAAGAAAGATGTCGATAAACTGGAGCAAGTCCAGTTGAGGGTAACAGGGATTGTCTAAGGTTGTACTATATGCTTTCTGAAGAGAAGCTGAGGGAACTGGACTTCTTTATCCCACAGAACAGAAGGCTTATAGGCCTTAACAGCTGTCTTCCTATACCTGTGAAAGGTTACTGAGAAGCTGGGGGTTGGCTTTTTACTGAGACTTAAAATGGGAAGATGAGAGTATATGGTCATAAATTGAAATTGGAGAGTTTCCAACTAGATGTAAGGGTAAACAATCACTGTAAAGATAATCAAGCATTGGAAGAGATTGCCTGGAGATACCCCTGTTCAAATATATACTTTATGCAAACAAATAATATTTAGAAGTCTTTGGCTGGCTGAGTACTCCTGTGCATTCAACTTTATTGATAATAAATTACACTCTGAATTTAACTAAGACTAATTACTGAAGTGGAAGGCTTTTTACTGGCCTAAATAAGTAGCTCATTTCAGAATTGCACCTTTCCCCAAATAAGTTAGTATATATTCTAGAACTGTAGATGGGTTCCTGATTTGACTGGGGGAGGAGATAAGCTGTGACTATGTCATGTTAACTGTTTTGTCAATCACAGTAATTGCTGAGTAATCTCCCTGTCTTTATCTCAACCCATGGGCCTTTCACTGTATTTTGTCTCCCCTATCCAGTTGATAAGGGTGAGTAACAAAGCAGCTTGGTGGGCAACTGGTGGCCAGTCAAGATCAACCCACCACGGTCCTCAACAGATCTTTGATATTGGATGGCTTTTCCTGGAGCTTACACCAATTCTATGTTGTGCATTTCTTCCTCATTCTTGTTTATCTGTATCATTAAAATCGCCTCACTTCTATTTCACTTCCAGCTAGTTTACCTGGTGTCTTGTGAAGTAGTTCGATATACATACACACTTTTGTCATTATTTGTGCTATGGAAATCAGACATCAATGATTTTTGACATACTGTCTAATTTTTTTTTAAAGCTCCTGTGTTTTCTACACCTGACAAGTTAGATAATCCAAATGCAGTGGCTTACAGTGTAAAAAAATTATGAGATACTTTGCTCTATTATTTAGAGCACTTATCTTTAATTTTTTTTCACTTGTGTTCTAAAAAAAAGGACAGATTGTTGAAGTGAACTGCAGAAATTGCTGTGCTACATCCCATTCCAATTTATACTTGTGTTGACCTTAAGTAAACTAAAAACTTGGCATAGGCTTTACCCATCTCTGTGAGAAAGGTGATTCTTATTCAAGCTATCATTTGTTGCTTTTAAATAACCAGTTAAAGGAGGTGATTATCATGCTGTATTTAGCATTGGTGCAGCCTCACCTTGAGTATTGTGTGCAGTTCTGGGCCCCACAATTTAAGAAGGATGCTAAGGTACTTGAATGCATCCAGAGGAGGACAACAAAGTTGGTGGAAGAGCTGAAAGGCATGTCCTGTGAGGAGTAGCTAGTGAATCTGGGTTTGTCTGCTTTGGAGAAAAGGAGACTGAAGAGTGATCTCGTTGCTCTCTACAGCTTCCTGAAGAGGGGACTTGGAGAGGCAGGTGCTGATGTCTTTCTCTTCTTGGGATCCAGTGACAGGACTTGTGGGAATGATTCAAAGCTGTGCAAAGGATGGTTTAAACTGGACATTAGGAAGCATTTAGTTACCAAAAGTATGGTCAAACACTGGAACAGGCTTCCTAGAGAGGTGGTAGATGCCCCAGGCTTATCAGTGTTTAAGAGGAATTTGGACAATGCCCTTCATAACAAGCATTAACTTTTGGTCAGCCCTGACGTGGTCAGGCAGTTGGACTAGGTATGTCCCTGCAAACTGAATATTCTATTCTATTCTATTCTATTCTATTCTATTCTATTCTATTCTATTCTATTCTATTCTATTCTATACAATTCGACATATGAATATAATCATGGGCCATCGAAAGAAAAAAAAATTGTGACATGTCTGAGTCTGCAGATGAGACAAAAAGTAATTTTTCTGACTAATATCTGATAATAAAAAAATGTTTACCTTTATCTATATAAAGAAGCGTAGGTGACAGGGATTCTTTTTATGAACGCATTTTCCCAGTCCAGTATGAATTTAGACATTCAGACAATCCCTTTTGTCTGCTTTAATATAGTGGAACCTGAATCTATTTAATACATGATTGGCAATGTATTCCTGAACCCCAAATGTTTTATTCCTCCCTAATAGCTTTTTTAAAAAAATCTCTCAGTGTTCTCAGATGCAATGTTGTTTCTGTAATAAGATGATCAGTAAAGTATCTATTGTCCCAAATGCTGTTCTTCATCATTACTTAAGCCTGCAATAAATTAACTTTGTGTCTAGTTTGTTGTTCTCATGTGCTGTGCAGAGTATTGGTTTATTTCATCAGTAAATATAGCTGCCTATGGAACAATGGAATTTTCTGCTTATTGTGGTTATTTCATCTTTTTTTTCCCCTATTTCTGACTTCTTCACCTTTAGGTACTTTATTATACTTCTTACATGAACTTTTGCTACAGATAGGTTTTGTTAACTTCTCATTAAGGAGAAACCGCATGATTTTACCCCTCAGACTGAATATTTGGCCTCTAATCTCCTGTTTACTCTACGAACCTGAGAGACCTTTTTTCCTATGGGAGCCTGTGACAGAGACAGATTAAAGTGATTTCAAACATAACTTCTTCAAACAAAGTATTATTTATTCACCCCAAGGGTTCATAACAGATGAATCAAACAAGTAAGCAAAGAAAAAAACGCCTGTGTACTCATTTCCTCTTGCCTAATCTTTAGGGGGTTTGCAAATTTTGGCAACTCCAGTTTAGCCTAATTGTCTCAAGTTTGTCTCTCAGCCGAAGATATAACATACAGAATCCATTCAATGTAATATTTTTCCTGGTCTTTCTTTAAGATTTTAGCATTTTTATTTACCTCTGATTTTAACTGGAAAAAAAAAGTCTTGCTCCTTAATTGATTTCCCAATATTGGGATGGAAATAATACTCTGAATTATAGCTTTGTCACCAATTTATCTTTGATCCTGGATATTCTTGAAGTGCTTTGTTGATGTGCTTACTTGTTACTTGTTAATTACTTCCTTTAACTTCCCCAAAACTGGGAGGACATTAGCAATCAGACACAGTGAACTGCAGCAGATGCTCACACTGTAATAGACTCTGTAATCTGTATATATATTACCTACATATATAGATAAAACTATCTAATTCACACACCAAGCAGTCACATTGTCCTGGTTTGAGGTAAAACTGGACCAATTTTGTT
>VZSZ01000334.1:13423-26408 GCA_013398815.1 Ibidorhyncha struthersii
TGTACCTGCTCTATATATAGACAATAGAACTTCCTTTTTTAAGGGAAGTTCATTTTAAGCCAGGATAAATTCTTGTGTGTAGCAGTTAATCCCAAGAAATTTTTATGTGTTACGATTGCACATATTCTATTGAACAACCAAAGGAGTGGAGACTCTGTAGTTCCTCTTGGTCTGAGTCCTTTTGCCTCATACCTACGTGGTTCAAGAAGTATGTATATTTGCTGGTCTTTCAAGTGCTTGCGAATTTGTACATCTGCTTATTGGTTGCTTAGCCTGCTGACCATTAAGCAGGGAAAGAGTAAGCAAAGTGAAATACTGTGTTGGATGGATGTGGGTAACTTGAGGTACGTAGTGTGTATATGGGTTTTGTTAGTGAAGTTGATAGTGGTTATGTTTATAAATACATACAGAAGCAGCAATAGTTCCATTTTATTGCATAAAATTTCCATAATGTGGTATTGTTTTGATTTAATTTCTAGTCATATTAAAACACCACAAACAACTTCCTTTGGATTTTTTGAGCTACACTCAGATTCTTTGATTTTGAATTTTTCTGTATCTATAGCCTAAAGTATACTTAATTTATACTTAATTATTTTGTTAGTTATTTCTTTAAAAGATTAATTCTGTGAATTCAATCACTGTAGTTTGGGTATGCAAACAAGCAGTGATAAATCTATTTTTTTGTGGAAAAGCTGGGATGGGTAGTGGGCATGTTTTATCCTACACTGTAATGTATGTTAAAAGCTCATCATTTTGGTCTTACCTGTTGTCCTGCTTTTGAAAAGTTTACAGTTGAAGTGATAAGTATTACAGTAAAGACATCTGAAGTCTTTCTTTCAAAAACTTACGCGTGTTGTTGTGACTGCAGGGTTCAGTTTGGCAACGCCTCGGTGCAGATGTGACAGCTGTTGAGTTCATGGGCCATGTTGGTGGAATGGGAATTGACATGGAGATCTCTAAAAACTTCCAACGTATTCTTCAGAAACAGGGACTTAAGTTTAAACTGAACACCAAAGTTACTGGCGCTACCAAGAAACCAGATGGAAAAATTGATGTAGCGTAAGTGTTTAACATAAACCCAAAGGAATGCCATGTATATTCTTCCACCCAGTCCTTCAAACTTATTTAAAAATATAGTCTGATATTGTTCTTTGAATAGGAAAAAATGGATTTAGGATGAAACAATTCTTCAGTGAAATTTAATTTTTATCCTGTATTGTAACTTACAGAGTTCATAATTTTGAGTTTTATCAAGTCCTTGATTGTTTATACAGGAGAGGTTGCATTGACTTGAGTTGAAGGTGTGCCTAGTATAAAACCAGTGGTGTTTCAGTGAGATAAGTAATAAAAGCAGAACTCAAAATCATTCTTTTCATGGAAGATCTTTGCTACCGGTGTAATTAACATAAATATCATGATTGTTCATACGGTCATTTTCACACCATTAATTCTTGGCTGCTTACTAGAAGAGTTATTTTGTCCATACCTCCCCTTGTCTCCAAATAAATGTGGCAGAGATTTGACTGCTTTCGAGTGGAAATAAATGAAACTACCCTAGAGCGTTTTTTAATGGCCCCACTCAAGCCCTTTGAATACTTAGAGATGGAAAGCTGATATAGAAACACATAAAGCAAATTTGCTTTGTAAAAGTCCATACGTATACATTACTTCTGTTCTTGTTAATGTATTCTGTGTGCAGTCTGGCTATGTGAACTGTAGTTTGAGTTTTTAAAAAATGCTTAATGTTACTTAACAAAAGTGAGCTTAAATGTTGGGTTTTTTTCCGCTGGAGTCTTAATATGGTGACTTGTATTTGCTGTATCGCCATACCTCGCGATAGTCTGTCCTCCACCATTGTAAAGGTCCATAGATTTGGGCTTCTTTACATACCACGCTGATGCTGATTGCATCTCTCGTGTAGTTTGTTTTTACATGTAGAGTTTCATTTTATTTCAGGCATATGCTTTTGAAACACATTTCCTGTTTATCCTCACTTACTATGCTTTGGTTCTTGCACTTTCAGAGCGCATGAACTCAACTTGTTCTGGGTGCAAGTAAGCACAAAGATGCACTTGAGAGATGCACCTGATGCAGGGCAGCTCCTAACAGGTGTTTGGTTCTTGGGCCAGAAGACAGCTTGCTCAGAATACATGGCCGTACCCCACCCCAAAATATATATAGTTTGGATGTCAAGTACTGAGCACCAATTATTTGCTGTGCAGATCTAATCCTGTCAGGTCATGCTACTAGCTAGTGGATATATATCCTGAATTGCTCTGTCTAAGAGTTGTTAACAAATGCAGTAAGAGTTATTGTCCCTTCCTCCCTCTTCTACTCCTCAACTGTTGTAAGGAAGGAGTGTGAGCCAGGTGAGTGCAAGTGTTTTGGATGCAGATCAGCCAGTAGGTCACTATCTGGATCGCACTAGTTACAAGTCAGAGAAATACAACACTGAAAGTTTACAGCTTAGTGTTTTTACTACTTATTTTTCTATAGTGTTGAAGCTGCTGCTGGTGGCAAGGCAGAAGTAATAACTTGTGATGTGCTCCTAGTTTGCATCGGTAGACGTCCTTTTACAAAAAATCTAGGTCTTGAAGATATTGGAATTGAACTTGATAAGAGGGGGAGAATTCCAGTCAATAACAGATTCCAAACCAAAATTCCAAAGTAAGTAATACCAAATAATATTTTTTACTTTTCTAAAGCAGAACTCTTATGTTTAAAAGTTTAACCTACTAAAGCACTCTTTCTTTTTTTTTAATTGTAGAATATAGCTTTCTTTTCTGAAAGGAAAACTCAAAATTTCTGTTTATTTCAGGAACTAAAGATTTTTAGTCAACCTTTGAAGTTTTGTAACTTAAAAATTACTGTGTGTATTTAATGTCACTAGTACTTCTTGAAGTGTGGTCATTCTGTGGAAACTCCTGTTATACTTTGCATTTTTTTTGAAATTTAGTATTTTAATCTGTTTTGATTAGAGTTTCCAGTAGCATGTTTTGAACTGACTTATATACAGTAGCTTAGGTGTGCTAGGATGTTTTTAAACAGTATCTTATTCTGTTTCATTGGTCTGATAGCATCTATGCTATTGGTGATGTAGTTGCTGGACCTATGCTGGCCCACAAAGCCGAGGATGAAGGCATTCTTTGTGTGGAAGGGATGGCTGGGGGAGCAGTTCACATTGACTATAACTGCGTTCCCTCGGTGATATACACTCACCCTGAAGTGGCCTGGGTTGGCAAATCAGAAGAACAGCTGAAAGAAGAGGTACCGTTTGTTTTCTTCTCAGAGTAAACTGTTTTTCCACCTTGGGTGTGGTTTCCTTGTCTAGTAGTTTATCTAGCCATTTTTTCCTGGAGAATTTCTGCGTCTGAATTTATTGCATAGGGTGTATGATTGAATGATTCCCTCCTGCATGCCGCTCTCAAGGATCACAGTTCTCTCTTATGAATTCTATTCTGTGAAGTTAATATTGTTCATTTGCTAATTAATCTTTTTTTAATATCCCTCTTATACCCCTTTTGGTGGTTGTTCTTATGCGTTGCTCCGTATGTCTTTTATTTTTGTATTACTTCTCGTCTTCTACTTACCAAATTGTCTCCTGTGGCTACATTGTTCTTGTTGGTCACTAACTCAGTAACACATACCTGTTTTGTAGGGTGTAGAATACAAAATTGGGAAATTTCCATTTGCTGCGAACAGTAGAGCAAAGACAAATGCTGACACAGATGGCATGGTGAAGATACTTAGTCAAAAATCAACAGACAGGATGTTGGGTGCTCACATTTTAGGCGCAGTAAGTATTGTAAATTGTGCTGCTGTCTTGGCTTTGTAAGGGTCTTCTATTTAGCGTTGCACAGTTGCAAAGTAGATGTCACGTTAGGAAAAGTTTGTAAAAAGAAGGAAGATTTGAGTCTACCATAGTCACTTGTATTTACTGTTCTCTTCTGCAGCCCTACCCTCCTCCCTGTTTTCTCTTACTTTGGCCTTAGACCCAGCATTTCCCCCCACCCCCCCAAGAATTGCTAGGGTTAATTGGTTTCTCTGACCAGGTTGTGGGTGGTTTTTTTTTTTTTTGTGTGTGTGTGTTTTTGGTTTTTTTTAAATTAATATTCCCAAATACTTGAGAGAACAACAGAAATTGTTGACTCAAGTTCTGGAAGTGGAGGGAGCTGAACAGACTGTGGCTTTTTCATTGGTGTATTCTTCCCCCCTGCCCTGAACTTCAGACTTCAGCAGAGTTGGTAAGCTTATGCTGCAGTCACCAAATCTGGGGGCAGTAACTTACAGAACTTTGATTAAGAATCCTTTGCAAAGATTAGAAACCAGAAAATTCTATTTTGGAAAAGTATAATTTTTTGCTGTCCCGCACAGTCCAAAATTAGACCCTAATCTCTCTCCGTTTTGTTTATCTTGGCTTTAAATAATTTTTTTTTTTCTTAAAAATGTATGCAGAAACACTTCCACACATCTTTGTATACAGCTTTCTTTAAGAGAAACACTAAAACTGGTATCCATTTGTCTGGAAAGGAAATTTTATTTCTATGAATGGATATACTGTCAACACTAGTGGATAGCCTTTTCGTGTCTGAATCTGATTCCCGTAATTTCTGATAGAATACATAAATAAGACATTATGCTAGTTATTTTCTCTTACGATGCCAGTCATTTAAAAATCAACATGCTTTAAAGGAAGCACAACTTAGGTTTAATGCTGTGAGATAGACTAATTTTCTGCAGTGGGAAAGGGCTGGGGGAAAATCTTGATTGTGGATCTGAATGCTAAAAATGTAACATTTCACTCTTTTTGACTCCTCAAAGAGATGTTCTATGAGTAAATATGCATAAACACAACTCACATGAATAAAAATGAGGGTGCAGGTGTAGTAACATGCTTTTGTTTATCTAGTTATCTATTTAACTTTCCAGGAGGCCACTGAAATCTTGGGGAGGTTTCAGCAGTGATAATGTATGCTGTACCTTTGAGAATGTGGGTATTATCTGACCAGTATCTTCTGGTGTAAAAATGCCCAGATTTTGCACAACTCTCAGTAATGAGAGAAAAAAATACTCTCATTAAGAATTATGTTTAGATTTACACTAGGCTTGAGCACAGTCACCAAATAGATTAAGTATGTATGGCTTGTATTAGAACACAGCTGAAGTGCCAGTTGTATTATAACTTTTCTTTTTTTAGCAAAAGATGCTTATTTACAGGCTGTTAGTGATTCAGGAGAACCTGGACAACTGCATAAAGATTTGTGCTAACTACAGACACTCTTAAATTACAGGGTGCTGGTGAAATGGTTAACGAAGCTGCCCTTGCTATGGAATATGGAGCATCATGTGAAGATGTAGCCAGAGTTTGCCATGCCCATCCAGTAAGTTTTTTCTAATCGGATTGTTGAACACCAGGGTTACACAGACATGCTATAATTGCATGTAAATGCTAATGACTTGTACCTTTTTGTGTTTTCTCTCTACAGACAGTGTCAGAAGCCTTCAGGGAAGCAAACCTAGCAGCATCTTTTGGCAAAGCTATCAACTTCTAAAATAAAAGAGCAGATCTTTGTATGTGTATAGTACATCTCTGAAAATGGACTGTGGGCCCTTATGGAAGGCTGAGTCTGAGGATTTTGGGACTGAATTAAATGAATCTTTTCATTTCCAACATCAAATATTTAAACAAGTAGAGTTTGGAACAAGTGGAATTATCCAGTCTCTGTAAATTAAATACTTAAAATTACTTGTTTATTTACATGATGAATGTTGCAGAAAAACAGCCTGAGAGAACTATTTTCTTCAAAACCAAACATTTCGCTGCTGCATGGGAGTATCAGGTGTGCTGGTCAAAACTCTGAATAAGTGTCCAGCATACCTGGTGTTTTCTTATTTGAAGTAGTGATAGACTAAACCTGTTAAATGCTGGCACTTATGATGCCGCTGGCACTTAAAATGCCACTGTCACTTCCGCACAAAAATGTGTTTCCTTCTGAAAGGATTAACTTTAGTATTTAACCTACTTCTTACATACAAGTACCAAAATTTATTTTGACCTAGTAGTGTTAGGATATTGGGAGAAGAGGGGCTGGTATAGATCCATTAAAATGATACTGACTTTTTAAAGAGAAAATTGCTCTGTGTGTGTGATTCTCCACACATCATGTTTTCATATTGAAAACTCATCAGGGGAAATATCAAGTGCTGATAGAGAAATGAAAGACTGAAGAAAAATTAATCCTACTGCTACTTAATCTTTTCTGTTTTTTAAAGCTTCCATTGTCCAACTCTCTTAAACTTGAAATGCTAAAACTGGGTAGTGAAGCAGCACTTGC
The DNA here is from genome assembly GCA_013398815.1 of Ibidorhyncha struthersii. NCBI lineage: Eukaryota > Metazoa > Chordata > Aves > Charadriiformes > Charadriidae > Ibidorhyncha > Ibidorhyncha struthersii. The sequence goes on from VZSZ01000334.1 coordinate 19,762, forward strand.
TGTTATGTTCTATGACATGAGGGTTACTGCACCTTCCACACACAAGGGCTGCAGTGTCAGCTGTCCACACAATTAAGACATACTTTCTTCTCCTGTTTCCTATTTTGTGCTCTCTTTCTGTCTGTTATGTAGCAAGAGAGCTTAATAAATATTTAAACGTGGCTGGAGGGTCTTCTTGGGTTTTGTTTGCTGATTGGCCCTGTTACTCCTTTTAGTGTCTAGGTTGTCAAATATGTGAAGGAACTCACAAACAAATGGCATCGTTGGAGTATCCCTAAGGTGTATAGGGAATGTGCCTAATTCCAGTAGCTCATTTTAAGTTTTCTTTTGCAGGGTGCCATTTTTTTTTTTTTTGCTAGGCTCTTCTGCCTTGAAGAAAACCTTAACACCTCGTGGTATTGTGCCTGTGCTTTTTAATTATGCCAGTGGCATGATAGATGAGAAACGTGCATTCAGAAAATGGTGCAAAAGCTACTTGGTTTTGTGTATATACAAGACGGTTGTATCCTCCTGTCTTTCTTTAGAGCTTCTTCTTAAGTATTGATCCAGTATCCATACTGAGTGATGGAAATATATGCCAATGTTACCATTTTATTAAGATACCAGTTAATCAACAAACACCAGTAATACCGTTCTTCATTTTGTTTTTTTTTTAACTCCTATTTTAAATGTAGATAGGGTTAAGCCAGAACAGCTCGTTAAAGTTATCACCAGGCTATGAGATGACCCAGCATATCTATGAATTGGAGTAAGTGAATTAATGTGGATCTTTCCTTAGTAGGAAGTTGCTGAAGGGAAAGCAAAGGTGAGACAATAGCAAGGGAAGAAAAACTTGATTCTTCTCATAGATCTAGGCATTTTGGAATGACTTCTACGTGCTGCAGGTAAATGCTACTAAGTGTTAATCTTGTGCTTTGCAAGTTCTTCCTAGAAGCCCTGTTCTTTCAGAAACAGTTTTGTGTCTGCTCCCCCCACCTCCCTCAATACTTGTAGCAGTCTTACTGCAGTTCAGCCTTGAGATTTATCGGTTACAAATTCTCATATCTCATTTTGTTCATGTTAAATGAAGTTTGGAATGTCAGGGAAACTTTAATCAAGAATATTACTAAAATTATACTGGAGATTATAGTGTCCTAGACACTTGAAAATAAAATTCAAGGCCTTAAGGCTGTTACTGTATTGTTATTTCTCTTGCTGTTGTTCCTGTTCTAGTTAAGCATACAAAGAGTGTTTGTAAAGTTAAAAGTAAGATGAGCTACTGAGTCACTTGTCAATGATATGACAGCAGTTAGGTCTGAACGTTGCTAAGTTTGTGGATTGTATTTTTAACAACTGTGAAGTATACTGGTAGTGAAAAGGTGTAACCTGTGGAGCTTAAGGGTAATTACGTATTTAAACCTACTGCTCTTCACTTTGCTTAGGCAGTGATATGATAGATTCTGCCTTAGTTGTCCTGACTAACTTTTGCTGACATTAGTCAAGGTTAGATAAGGTGCTGATCAACGTCTATATGCAGAGGTATTCCTCAGGTCAGAGTTTGAAGTCAGGATGTGTAAATGCATGTTGCAGTTTTGGGTGCTAATTTGTGTAGCTGATGAATGTTGTAGATCAATTGGTGCAGTACAATACAATTGAAGGTGCACTGTTCTACATAACATTGAGCTGAAGTATGGTGGTGAAGTATGGATGTTACTCTTGCAAGCTGTTGTCAGAGAGCAACGTCTGTGTACTGCTCCTTAACTGATTCACATTAAGTGCCCTGTGAACTTTTGTAGTTCCTTTTCCAGAGTCTTGACCCTCCAAGCTTGTTTATCACCTAAATTTAGTGCTTGAAATGTATACCACGCTCACCTCTTCAGTGCTGACCTCTGTTTCCACTTCACGTATCAAGGAGTTCATAATCAGTGACATGAAACTAGTGTTAAGCCTAAACGGATATCATGCAGAGGGTAAATAATCCTTTTTGAGTACTGTTGTGTAAATGCTAGCTAATCACACAGGGATGGTATTTCTTCATTCACTTGTAATTTTGTTCTGAGTGACCATCCTATAATTCTTAGTAATTGGAGCCTTTATTTAGAATTAGGTAGTTGGAGCCAAGATTTTATTAGATCTCTAACCAGTTTAAAACCAAGACTTCCTAAAGGTTTAATTGATTTACTATTGCAGCTACTGAAAATAGGAAGGAACTTAATGAGTCATACTAGGTACATACAGTGATACAAAAGTACTGTTTATTTTCAACATCAAAAAGTTACTTGTCTTTGGTTCTGTGACCTGAAAGTCAATATAAAACCTGTTCACTTTATCAGGTCTTAGTGTAATGTCAAAAAGAACTAGTGTAATACCTGTAAAATCCATCCTGAACACAAGCATTTCCTGCTCCCGTTCATAAGCAAGTGCTATAAACAGCAACCTTCTGGCTGATTGTGTGCAAGAGGGAGCGAACTGTCTCTTCGAGCTCCACCAACTGCTTGGCTTTATCTTCCAGAACTTTTTGATTGTTTTCATATGTATTTTCCAAGTCTGTCAGCAAAGGAAGGGGAAAAACAGCTTAATTAGGGGTGTTTTAATGCAGTAAAATGTAAATCGTTGTTACGGATAAACTACTACTCAAATTTATTTTTATTGTGGAAGGGAATCTGAATAGAAAAAAAAAAAGGATGGAATGGCACCTTTTTGTTTCCTTAACACTGGTATATAAAGCAACAAGAAAGTTGCTATAAGTTTCCGTAAGTAGAAATCCAAAAGTATATTTTCAGTCATGTTGAAAATAATTGTCATTCTCTGCTGTATGGTGGCTTTTGCAGAGCAGTGAAATGTTTTGGGTTGTTATGGTTAAGACTATGCAGCGAGTTTTGTAACTGTGCAGGAACAGCTCGGGGAAGAATGAGTTCCTGGCCTGGCAAAAACAAAAGGAAGACTTCGCTCCCTCCCTGGTAATTACGGGCAGATTGCCCCCTCCTGTTTCAGTCAACTCTTACTGGAAATGGAAAATGTTAAATTAATCTGTAAACTAGAACTGATGTATCCCGATTCTCTTTTGTTCTAATAGCTTTCTGGGGTGGGGGAGGGAGTATTGTTTGAAGATGTGGGCCTTGCTTGAAGGGGTCAGTGCTTGTCCTAAGCATGCATGGTAGCTGTGTTCCTTCCCTGGAGGGATTCTTAGAGCAGTAATAGGTGCCAGATCAGAAGTTTGTGTCTCACTGTAAGTTTCAGCTTTTTTTCTAGAAATCTTTGATTCAAAAGACTATGTTGTGTCCATAAGAATAAGGAAAACAAATCAAACCTCGGTAACAAACAATTAACTTCATTTTTTTTTTCCCTACGGCTGATGAATATTTGGTTTAACAGCATGACATTGCTTTACATACTCGGGCAACTTGCGTCCTCAGAACAGCCTTACCTTTAAGCAGCTGGAGTTTGCTGTTTGCTTGAGCCAACAAGGCTTTAGCTTCATCTTGCAACATGCCGGCTTTCCTCCTCGCATCAGCTGACTCTTCTGTCGTCTTGGCAATGAGATCTTCCACTGTTCTGTACTTGTCGTTCAGCTCGGTATTGAGGACCTGTTGTTCCAGATTCAAGCACAAGATGGAGCTCATGCAAAAGACAATGCAGGGAGTTTGCATTTCCTCCCTCTATCTTTACTAATCTGAGCGTAAAGAGAGACTATGCTGTTAGCTCAGCTCGCAAAAGCAGAAACAGTGTTGGGGTGTTTCCTACTTCATACTCAGGACTCCTAAGAGCTGGGGTGAAGACTGATCAGTTGCTCTTTTGCAGATCTGTGGCTGTTTTATGGCTTTAGTACCAACACTTGGCAAGGGTTGATGGGATTCAGTTATACGCTTCTGTCACTAATTGAAGCCATTGCCCCTCGTACAGCTGGAAAGCTGCGTATGGTAAGGAACTGGCCCTGCTTCTGGTTGAATGCTTGCGTTTGGGGAGGAATACCCTTGTTATGCTTTCAGTAATGAGAACAGCTGCCTAGTTTGTGTAGGTGAAGGTGCTGGAGAAGTCATGAGGTTGGTTTCTCAGCTGTGCTTTTCTCTGCAAGGTTAAGATTGAGAAGTCCTGTGACCTAACTGAATTCAACCAATAAGCATGTTAACAAGCTGTAACAGTACTGGAAGTCTCTTGTGTCTACTTGACAGCCACCTGAAATACTACTTAGTGCTTGGAAATAATTGATTTGATGGATAATACATCTCTCCTGGCAGAAAATGCCTCTCTGGAGACTGCTGGGCTAACTATAGACAACAGATCACAGTGATGAAACTTCCTTTGGCAGATCTGTCAATTGTTTCGTTAATGAGCATTCTTTTGCTATTACGAAGGTGTATAGCAGACATTGGGAGCAACGCCATATGGTCATCAAGCAAATTTTGCATCTCTGGTATTTAGAAATGACTCTGGTTTTATATTGAGCTAACGATGTTTCTTGTTGCTTCATTCTGTATACGCCAAGTTCTGGGTTGTTTGTCCTCAACCTATCATTGTCATAGAACCATAAATACCCTATGGAAGGGGAAAAAAATACCAGTTCTCCTCTGGCAGACAGTAAAGCTGAGGGACGGAAAAAATCTATGAAAGGCTGACAGTGTGACAGCATGACAGGGTTCCTGCGGCTATTTTAGAACCCCAAAACTTCCCAATACTGCTTTCTCTCTGTATCTGGTACCAAAGTAAGTAAAAAGCAGCTATCTTTGCTAAGTGCATTAAATGCCTTTTTTTTTTTTTTTTTTTTTTTCCCTGGAGATAAGTTTAGCANAAATTCGATGGATCACATGTATTCACTAATGTTGCTTTAGCCAAACCTGGGGTGAGAGTTTTGTTGGCTTTCCCTTAAAATCCTTCCTGAGCTTCTCACCTTTTTGACTTCTTCAGCATTTTGTTTTGCAGTAATAATTTTTTCTTCTATATTGTCCACGTTCTCCGAGTTTGTAGCAGCCTTTTGCTTAAGGTCTTCAACACTCTTCTCTAGCTCAAACAGACGTAAGGTGGCATTGTTCAATGTTTCTTCAGATGCTGCATTTTCAGATTCAATCTAACAAAGAGGGACAACACTTACATTTTCAGAAGACACTGAATATAGTAATAAGCTTTCTGGATAAGCCCTGATAAACTAATTAGTTCATGTCCATAGATGTGATACAAAACCCAGTGTTTTAGTCTCGTTACAAATAGCCAATTGCAGTCAGGATGAAAGAGCCCACTGCTTGAAGATGGGTATATATGGGGCTGCAAAAGCATTAAGGAACATGGTTAAAAATGACCTGATTGTGTTACACATGCAAGAGTTACCTCCATGCTTTAATAATGGGCTTGTGAAGCTTCATATCTTCTAAGCCAGCCAAGCTGCCTGGGTATAGATAGCACTATGGTCTCATGAGGGCTACGAGATGAAGTCTGAAAATACATTATCTGACAAGGCTACAGCAATTACCACTTTAATTCAGCATTTTTACTCTCGTGATGCAGTGGTGGATAACACTGATAGCCTGGCTGTGCTAGTACACAGGGTCCTGGCACACCCACTGTGTTAGAGGGCTACAACCCTGCTCATTTAGCTTCAGTGGTGCAGGGTATGGGGGAAGAACCCCCCTTTTTTTTTGCCCCTGTTTTGAAGGGCAAATAGTCCCCTAGTGTCTGTCATACTAACTCAAAAGTATATAATGGCAAGAATGGTTTAGATGCATTTCAAGTGCAGTCTTTGATTTGCAGTACCCAAGAGCCTTCCCTAGACAGGCTTACATCAGTTTCCAAGTATCAGACTTGGTGCTGTTTCTATAGCTTAAGAAATACTCGTAAAGAACTCACTGAGGTCAGCAGGTCTTGAGTTCCTTTAATATCTTCATCAGCCTGTTTGATGGCTTTTTCAGCTGCGTTTTGAGCTTTTTCAGCTTCTTCCAGTGCTGCTTTCACCATGTCTGCAGTGACTTTAACATCTGTTGCACCTTTGCTGTGGAGCAAAACTGTTAATGCTAAAAATGCTTTTACTTTGGAACCAGAAAATGTAGTCGTCATACACCACAAAGGGCCATTTTGCCCCTTAGTGAAGGAATGAGAATCTACATCAGGGGAAGTTAAACTCTGCATTTTCTGATACACTGAAGTGAGTCTCATTCAATCTCGTGGTGACTGAAAGCGGCAAATACAGAAGAAGGTTGCGTACCTTGCTTTTTTAGCTTCCTCCAATAGCATTTCTGCTCTGGCAATGTCTCCAGCACTCTGCTGCAGAATGACCTCAACATCAGAAAGGCTTTCTACACGCTCACGAATATCTTCTGTCAGGGCTTGCAGCTGCTGAGGAGTGCTTGGCATCTCCATGTTCAGCACTTCATTAGCCACTGCCTCAATGCTATCCAGGTCAGCGCTGTCTTCTAGTAGATGGACACAAATGAGAAAGATGTAAGTGAAAGCTTCCCCCTGTCAAATCTCAGTACTCAAATTCTTGTCCAGCTGCTCCCTTAAGAAGGAAAATCATGGGAAAAGTTCTTCCCCCAGACTTACAGAAAATGAAGGTGTTAAAACTACTTCCTTAGGGTGAAACTTTCCTCCCAGGAGAGGCCCAGCAGGCGCGTGGGCCCTGTTGGCATAGCTCTCTTGGAAGCCCATTGAAGATCTTGGTGATTAGCTATACCACACTG
>VZSZ01000334.1:26437-56484 GCA_013398815.1 Ibidorhyncha struthersii
ACGAAGCCAACAGCTGCACATAAACTATTTGTGCTAACAGTATACTCGGCCTTGTGCAAACTGGGAAGGAATGGGTTGGCCATGCTGCAGCTTGCCAGCGGCCCTCATTTAACCTTTACCTGCTCTCTTACAGGGAGATAAACTCACAGTTTCTGACTTTCCTCCCCTTTAATAGTACTTTGTCTTTCTAGCCAGAACTTATGAACACACTTGGCAAGCTACAGCAGGACAACAGCCACGGCTGAAATGAACACAACAATGTGCCAGAGTCTGCTCTCACTTTCCTATTGTCTTGGTTTTCTCTTGTTTCCAGATTTCATCGTGCACACTAAGTCTGGCTGAAGGTGGAGGGGGAACACAACTATTGCATTACCCCTTAGAGGATGATTCAGAGCTAAAGCTAGTTTTCACAAACCTAGCATTAAAATATAATTTAAATGTAAGGTTTTTACGCATTAGGAAGTCTCTAATCTGCTTAATAAGATTTCTCAGATCTTCATTGCTTCTGTCCACTTGTTCTTTTGTGGCATTGGTTTTGAGCAAAACTGCTTGTGCGTTTTGTTTTGCTTCATCAGCTCTCTGTTTTGCCTCAGAAACCTAAAGAGAAGAAAATGGAAGGCTTGATTGCATATTTGCTTATGCTTTAAGGCCTGTTGTTTTAAAACAAAAATTCAGTTGGACTCAGAGGTAATAGTAATGAGAGATGCTTTTTCTCATAAAACTCACAGAACACTTTTAAAAGCTGGCCATGCTCCATACCACCAACGCTAGTTTAAACAACTCAGGCTAATGTTTAGAGTTATCCATGGAGCTTCACTTTAGCAAGCTCCCTTTCTGAGGATCTTTACAAGCGTGATGAAGTTACGCAACAGAAAAGAAGCATTTTGAAGTGAGCCAGGCACATACTTTGTGAATTAGTGTCTAAACTTGTGTTACAACTAAATTTAATTTTTTTTTTATATCTAACAATTGATTTGGCATATTACCATTCGGGAGAGTTGCTCAACTTCTGCTAATGCACTGAGGATGTCTCTGTCAAAATCCATGGCTTTCTGCCAGGCATTGTGAGCTACGGTCACCAGCCCCTTGCAGCCAGGTCCTCCGCACTTCTTCTTTCCTTCATCTGTTCGACAGTTTAAACCACCACACTCGGACTCGGCACAGGAAGCTCCCACAGGAGTGCCACATGTCTGCAGAGACACATTAGACAAGGGAAACAGTCACAGCTTCATTTCCATTGCCGAGCTGTGAGGGGGACGGAGTTGGACACTGCTCTACCACGACAGAAGCACTATCTTGTTTCTGCCCCTTGTGGCAGCATCCCAAGCACTGCAGGGAAGGAAGCTGCAGTAGAGCTGCAAGCTGGAGGTGGTTCCTGCAGCAGGTCTGTACCAGCATGACTTTAATCTCTCTTCTGTGCCCCCTGCACCTTCCTGCCTTTAACTTGGTTACAAATACACAGCTCCCTGATGCTGAAGTAGCTGGAGGTTATGAGGGAAGCCTTGCCTCGCTTTCATCATCCACTTTTCCTGTACCTCATCTTTCACTGGAAAGCTGCCTTTAAGCTTTGGTTTAAAGCTGGAAGCTACTACTGTCTGTATGCCTTTTGTTTGCACTTAGTCTTCACTACTGTTGGAGGAAAAACTATTTTATAAGAAAGTGTTTGGTGTAGGGTAGCATCTTTTCCTTTGCTCTAATGGCATAGAATTGTAGTAGCAGCTGAAATACTCGAAGTTGAATGGGAAACCTTTTTTTTATCTCCCTTAAAAAGCTGTCCCATTCCCTTCCACCAAATGTTTTCTCTGATTTCATCTTTCCAGACCACTTTCCAATTTTTGAATTTTGTCAAGGATGTGTTCCCACAGAAAATTTCAAGGTAGTCTTTTTTAAAAAAAAGCAAAACTATTTCGGTCATTAATATTGTACTGAGAATTATCCACTACTTGATTTCACTGTCCAACCAACTGACCACTCAGGAGTTGTTTTAGCCACAGGGAAAACTGGAAAATTCCCCATTCTTGTGAGGTTCTTCTCCCTTTTCACCCCACCCCTTTTGCCAAATGATAGTCCCTAACTGATGTACTTTGCAGCCAAACAACCTCTCTGGGAAAACCTAGAGGCTGTTCCAAGTTAGCTGCAGCTGCCTCCTGTGAAGTGTAAATGAGTCCCTCTTACCTGTTTGGCATGCAACCCAGCAGGAGCTAGAAAGCAAAACGATTTTTTTGTGTGTGTCCCATGATTACACCTCCAAGCAACTCAGTGTTTATGGCCTCGATAAACATCTACCCAAGATGTTCAGTCCTCAAGAACAGTTAGGCAGGAATGTAGGGGAAGGGAAGCTAAACAAAAAGATGTCTCTCTCTTCCCACCTGAGAGACAAGAAGGGCTGGGGGAGTTGGGAGGGATGACTGTAAAGGAGGGTAGCTGTAAAGGACAGGGGACAATTCAGCCTGTGAAGAACTCTTCCTCTAACACTGGCCTGGTCTGCCCAGCGGAGTTAATGAGCAGTCCCCTGCAGCCTGCCTTCATGCGGGATTGTTCTCTGAATGCAGCTGGCCGACTTCAAAGCAAAAACGAGGGAACACCCAGCCTCTCCCAAGAAAAAGCCACCCTTGATCATATTTACAGATGAGCAGGCACCTTCAACAGAGAAAATACCCTTTTGACTCCAGCTCCCTGTAAATTCTGCTTTGTCTCAAGCACGAGAACGGGAGCGTGGTGATGCCAAGGCGGGCTGCCCATCGGCACTGCACAGGCATAGCCTGTATCCTACAGAGAGAGAAAAAGGAAGAGAGTAGCCTAGAGAAAGTAAGCACGTGAACTGAGGACAGGCTTAAGAGGGCAACTCTCAGTCCAGCAGACTCGCTATACTTTTCTGCCTGTGGGAGCTCTGTCCACAGCAAAGGGGTTTGGGTTAAAGCCAGGGTGATAAAAAGACAGGTGCTTTGTCAGGGGTGGGAATGGTAGAAGGGAGATCAATACGAAAGGCTGGTGCCTGAAAGCCAGTAGCTCTCAGAGCCCACCAATTAAACAGCCCTGTTCTAGCCCACAAAATAGCCTGTCATCCAAGAAATGTGCACTTTTCATGAACAAACTGTATATCTCACACTGTCAAGCTCTAAACAGTTCCTCCCCGCCCATCACTTATTCACAAACTTGACTTCATTTTTGCTACAGGTTTTATACCAGTGATTCTCAGCCGTGTACCTTTTCAGCCACTTCAGAGAGATCCAGGCTCTGCAGCTTGCCTGCGAGCTCATCCAGAAGGCGCGACTGCTCCTCTTGTTTAGCCTTGAACTGGGCCTCCTTCTCGTTGATTAAGTCTTCTACTTCCTGCCGCGTTTGTGCTGACAGCTCCACAGTGCTATCGGGGTGAACAGTGGAGGCATTGACCCTCTCCTCTGCCTCCAGGGACATCTGGAAATACTTGGTGATACTATCCAAGGCTCCTGCAGAAATCAGATGGAGCTGCTCAGAAATCTGTTAAGTAACAAAGTAATTTATACTCTGGAGGCTGGCAGATGACACATCAGGGTTAGCGATATGAATATCAAGTTAAATGAAATGCCAGCCTTTGCGGCTATATTCAGTGCCATTGCAACAATGACAGAAATTGGCCTGTTGTGAGGGGGAAAAAAGAAGTCCTTTTTTTTTTTTTGCTTGGTTGACAGTGTGTCAAGTTTGTTGTATTTTGAAGTTAAGCCTTTCTCTGACCTTAGTGACTGAATTCTGCTTGCCCTGAGGACAAAAGAAGATCGGCCTTTTAGGTTTATAGGGCAAAAGCCTGTTTTCTAAGGATTCACTTACCCTATTAGTTCTTGTTGTTTGCCCTGGGATGTCTGGCTTATGGAGTCACTGCTTGGAAACTGGTCAGACCTTCCTAAGAAACAACTGCTTGATGAAAGATGCTGATTTCTGGAAGTGTTAGTTTGGGACTACTCCTAGAGAGGCCTTGAGCGGGTGTGAGGGACCCTGTGCGGGTGGCCACACTCTGCACCTCGGGGCAGCTTTCCTCTGCAGAATGCCACACGTTGGGAACTCCCCCCTGTTCTACATCCTACTTGCCTCGCTCTGCAAAATCCCACATTCACTAGAAACAATCTCAGACTTCCTGCAAAGCAGGAAATTTAGAAAAAAAAAACCCAATCCTTTGTTTCAAGTTGGAATGCAGTCAGCTTTCAAAATTTCCAAGGAATTTGGCAACATTCCTCCTTCTCCAGCAAATTTTGATTCTTGGCCCATTTCAATGTGCCAATGGGCATGCAAGGCTCTGGTGGCTCAGAAGAACTGAGCCCTTACAGCGTGCTCTTAGTCACCAAGACCCAGGTAATTTTTCCAACCAGAAACAGGAATTTAACAGACTGGGGAGAGCGAGGGAGATGTCCAGGGGTATCCTGGGATCTGCCACACTTTCATCAGTTGTGTCTCACTTGAAATGTATTAAGAGCCTTTCAGACAACTCTGTGCCCCAAGAATTTGAGCTGGCTTTGCAAAGTGCAGAGGGAGAGAGAGGGGCAAACCAAAATTCCTGCTGCATCAGCAACTCTGCTAATGCACAGAAAGAAGCTGCCTTCCTAGGAACTGTGTTTTATTACAAGTTAGAAGATTAACCTGGTTATTTAAAACCATGCACTAATTAAATCTTTGACCACCCCACCGGTTTCTCCCCCTCCCTGCGACACTTACCCCGAACATCAGAGATCTTGATGAACTCTAGCTGTTCTGCAAGTTCTTTCACAACACGGTCTAGGCTTTTGGCATCTGCCTCCAGCACGCTCAGGTCAGTGTCTGTGCTATTGCTCTTCACTGCTAAGGCTGACAGGTTTTCCTCTATGTCGGCTATCTTAACTGTAACATCTGCTGTCAGCTTTCTGTAAGACAGAGGCACAGGACTCAACAGGGGGAGGAGGAAGGGTTGTAAGCCTCGGTGCTTCACTTCACTGAAGAGTGGTGGTTAAAGCCATGCCGTTTCTCCCACGGCAGGACCTGTCCTCCCTCGGTGGAAATGCAAGTGGTTTGTAACAACATGCCTACCTAGAATACTGTTTTGTTTCCTTTATCATACAGAACTACTTTTTAATCTACAGCACGTTTATAAACTCAAAGCACCAAATTGCTCAGAAAACAGCTGCTTTGTGTAAGATTAACTGGAGGCAGATTCCAGAGGACTGGTGTAATGCTCTTGTATCATGGCAACTGCATAGGTCAGAGTTGACTACTATGATCCATACATAATTTGTTTCCCATCCCACACAGCTACAAATGCAGTTTTGATTACTACGAGCTCATGGGACAGATGTGAACTTCAGGAAGCAGGGAGGAAGCCTTAGTTTTAACACAATGGTTTCTTTTAACTTGTCTGTAAAGATCCCTCCTCACCAGCCGTTTCTCCAGGGCTATGAAGAAAAACCTCCCACCCTCAGCGAGCCACAGAGCGGGCTTTAGCTAGTGGGATAACCCTAAAAGGAAAGGCAACTGTATGTTACACATCAATACTGCTGCAGAACAGAAGTGGCCATGGGAAGCTAGTCCCATCCATGGTGATCTCACCAATCCCAGTGTTTCCTCATTCTGAAAGAATCAGGCAGTACTTAAGCTCTGTGATCAATTTACAGCTCTCTCAATAGCCCAACAGCCTGCTGTTTTCCAGGAGTCCTTCAAAGCCCAGTACTTCTTCTATACAACAGAGAGAAGCAAGACCAGATACAAACATACATGTGTTAGGGAAATGCAGCTCCTCAGCTGCTCTGACCTCCCTCAGTACACACAGAGCCCAAATGCAGCAGCAGCCCCCAGCTCTCCAGCTAGAGAGGGGGAGCTCCAGGGCAAAAGCGTATCCCTAATTGAGACATTTGTGCTTTAATCCTTCTCACCCCTTTGCTTTGTGCAGTCCCCTTTAACAGTGCACAAGGAAGCTCGAGCAGTTGCTGACAGCACTAGAAAGCACCTGTAATCCTACTTGATGTTAAACTGCTCCATCTCCAAAAGCATAAACTACCATCTTTTGTATGCTTAGCCGTAAACCAAAATACAACGTTCATACTCTGAGAAAAATGGAAACAATCCTTGTTACAGAGCTGGTGCTTCCCCCTACACACGCTCAGAGTACAGAAAGGAGCCCAAGTTTCCAACTCATTGGCTACACACAGAAATCCAGGACTTTAATCTCTCCACAGTAATTAACTGCCTAGTGCACAGCAGGAGCAGGATAATCCCTGCCCAAGAGCATGGGAGCTGTGCTGCTCCTACGTTACCTGGCCAGGTTTCTGCTCGTGGGACAGATGCTCACTGCTGGTGCTGAGTGTGGCGAGGTGCTCCATCAATGCCAGGAGCCACAGCGTACCTCACCCTCCTCAGCTCAGCGTGGGGGCATCAGTCACTCAAGTAAATCCCAGCTCGCTAGCACTCCCACTCCTTCCCACACCAGACTTATCCACCTAACTGCAACTGTACTCACTCTGCTTCCTCAAAGAGATTCCCAATGTTCTTCAGGGGCTCAGCAGCTGGATTTTGAGCAATGATGGTTTTAATTTCACTGAGCTTTTCCTCCAGGGTGTTGAGCATCTGCTGGTATGGGCCAGTAACTCCAGTGATTTTGAGGGCATTAGCCCTATCCAGGAACTGCTGGGTCCTATTAGCCAGCTCGCTGATGATTACATCCCAGAGGGCGAAGCACTGGTGGCACGGCACACAGTCGGGGAAGAAGCCTGAGTAGCCCCGGGAACACTTGTCGCAGCGCGGTCCTTCCACCCCTTCATTGCAGATGCACTGCCCAGTGGTGCGGTCGCATTGTGGGGTCTGGATGCCATGGGGATTGCAATCACACGCTGGAAGGAGAAAAAGGCATGCACGAAGGCTACAGTGAAGGAAATGATGTTGACATTGGCAGGGAGGAAAAAAAAATAAAAATCAACCAGTTGTAATGAGGTAGGGAAACGAGTATCGAAGTGGTCTGTGTCTGAATTATAATCAGCTAATTACAGATGTCTCTGCTTGGATATGGGGGAATCAGGGCTGTGTGTGAAAGGGGACAGAGAGACAAGGAAATAACTCCAGGGGAGACCAGGATTTGCACATCTCAGAAATAGGCACAATAATGGAGCAAGGATGGACACTCTTGCAATGTTTGGATGTAAGCTGGATAGCAACTGAAGACAAAGATCACAGTTTCACTCTTACAATGAAGAGTAAGTAAAGTAAGGCTTTCTAGATGGAAAAAAATAAACAACAGCAGGCACATAGCAGAGGGGTTTAAGAGCAAAACATGAGTGAAATAGAAAAAGTGAACAAGGAACGACCATTCACTGTCTCCTCTAGCACAGGAGTAGGGTTGAACTGAGGAATCCAGCAGATCAAAAATCAACCACCCTCCCCTGCACCTCCCACAAACAGCACAATAAAAGGAGATAGTTGATTACACAGCACTTAACTAAGTGGTGGAGCTCCCTACCACAAGACACTATGGGTGTTAAAAGCTGAGGTGGCTTCAAAGAAGTACATAAATTTTTGGAGTAACAGCCCTTGAAAGATCTTCTATGCAGAGCTACAGGGCCTGGCTCAGGACATGCCCCTGCCACAGATGGTGGGAAAACATTCACAACATGCCTCAAGGAGCCTCGCGCTGGGATGATGTTTTTGGTATACAGAAAATGGGGAAAAAAACACAGGCAGTGAAAAGTAGAATAGAACAGAGAACATGGTCATGAGTAGCCCTGTCTGAGGGAGAAGAGAGTAGTCTTCTCCAACATGGGTGCTAACGACCAAGACCCTACACACTGCTTGTCACCCTCAAGTGGGAATGAGGATGATTAACAGATTTATTTTTTTTTTAATTATTTCACACTTTGAGCACCAACTCAGGAGTTAGTATTCACACCTTCCTGAAACAGACTTTCATTCTTATTTTTGTAACTATGAACACCTACCTTTCTTTACATGCTAATCAGGTAAAATCCAGGGGCTCCAGATGGCTGCCAGATTGGAGTGATAAGGTTTGGGCAATGCCCTTTTCTTACAAGCTTTTAGAATAATGTCACACTTCTTTGGTACTAATGGGCCACAAAGAGAAGTTACTCGATTAACTTACTGATGCACTGTCATTTCTAAAAGCACAGACACACTTGGTACACAATAACACTATCAGGAGAAGCGTTTCCATGCAGTGGGGCTGCCTCCTTAATTATGCAGGCTGCAGCAGCAGAGGAAATTACCAACCTGCAAAGCTTTTAATAAAGGGATGGCAGCAAAGAACAAAAAAGAGAGGCCTTGAAAATAGGCAGGTCACCTACCTACCATTGTGGCAGAGTACACCCGAAGCAGGTCACGCACACATTCCTTAAACAGGAAAAGGACTGTGCTACCTGATAAAAGCCTCCACTTACACATCCATTTACCAGGCATCCTTGAAGGAGGTTAATGGCTCAAAAAGGTCCATAAATCAATTCACACACCCCAAGCACATGGCCCCTTGAAAAAAGGGCAAAACACAAAGCTGTTTTCAAGATTATACATTGTTTGCTTCAATGCCAAAACACAGTGGTGGTCTTCAGTTCAAAAATTACACAAAGAGCCTCAGCAGAACAGATCGCTCCTCAGCAAAACGACTTTCTTGTACAATGTGAATATGATAGGCAAGAGACAAAAATAACTTCTGCTGCCTGCACAATTGAGCAAAATGGTCCTTTGTTCTTTGAATTATGCCCTGACACAAGAGATTGTTTTTACTTTACATTGAAAGTGCTTAAGTAGTCAACTCACCA
This sequence comes from Ibidorhyncha struthersii, assembly GCA_013398815.1. NCBI lineage: Eukaryota > Metazoa > Chordata > Aves > Charadriiformes > Charadriidae > Ibidorhyncha > Ibidorhyncha struthersii. The sequence goes on from VZSZ01000334.1 coordinate 35,197, forward strand.
TGGAATATGTTCCCTGCAGGCAAACGGTCGAGTTCCTCTTTGAAGGAGGTCAGTTAACCCTTCTGTCAACTAATAAGGCCCTCGGTATAATGATGAATTGTCCAAATTCCTCTGCATAGAAAGAGGCTAAACGGCATGTGGTTTTTCTCAAAGATCCAGAGATCTGATCAAGTTACATGAATGCTTGCTGCTGGCAAATCAGATCACTATATTTACTTGTGGATTTAAAAAGCTTAAAGTGAAAAAAAACCCAAAACCCATGTTGGTAATTCTACTCCTGAATACCTGCATGTTCAGGAAAGGCAGATGACATGGCTTTAGTAGCATTTACATGGCAATGTGGATTCCAAAATGTCTGGAGCCAGAAAACGCTGGGGAAGGGGAGAATTGAACTACTAACTCATTTTCAAAGTGAAACCCCAAACTCCACGGCTGCCTGGTGGGAGATGATGAAGACCAAATAAGTATTTTATTCTAAATACAGCACAACAGTTGGAAGAATCATTCATTTTCTGGACTTCTACAAAACTTCCAAACCAACTCAAGACCAATTCAACCCGCTCCGAGATTTCCTTTGTCTGCCTCTGCAACTATGGAGAGGATATGAGGAAGTGGGATGGAGAAACCATTTCAGCCCTACAGGCACAGGTGCTTGAGTTGCAAAGTAAATCAGATAGAAGAATTCTTAAAGGAAGAAGGCTGCTCCAGCCTACAGTGGGCGATCCTACGGTCCAGGTAGGAACTCATCTGCTAATTGTAGGTGCTGTGGTCAACATTAGAGGTGCCCTGCCTCCAGCAAGGAGGAGGAAAGGGACAACCGAATTTATTGGACTGTGTGGATTCGATGGCCTGGCACGTTAGAGCCACAAAAGTATAAAGTCCTAATGGACACTGGTGCACAGTGTACCCTATTGCCATTGAATCATAAAGGGGCAGAATCTGTCACTATTTCTGGAGCGACAGGTGGATCTCAAGAACTGACTGTATTAGAGGCCGAAGCGAGTCTAACTGGGAATAAATGGGAGAAACACCCCATTGTATCTGCTCCAGATGCTCCGTGCATCCTTGGCATAGACTATCTCAAGAGAGGGTATTTTAAATACCCAAAAGGGTATCAGTGGGCTTTTGGTATAGCAGCTGTAGAGACTGAGGATGTTACACAGCTGTCTACCTTACCCGGTCTTTCAGATGACCCTTCTGTTGTGGGACCGCTGAGGGTTAAAGGTCAGCAGGTGCCAACTGCTACTGCCACAGTGCATCGGCGACAGTATCGCACCAACCGAGACTCCCCGATTCCCATCCATAACCTGATTTGATGGCTAGAGCGCCAAGGAGTGATCAGCAAAACTCGCTTGCCCTTTAACAGCCCTGTATGGCCAGTGCGAAAGTCTGATGGGGATTGGAGACTAACACACTATCGTAGCCTGAGTGAAGTCACACCACCACTGAGTGTTCCTGTGCCAGACATGCTAGAACTTCAGTATGAACTGGAGTCAAAGGCAGCCAATGGTATGCTACAATCAATATTGCTAATGCCTTTTTCTCTATTCCTTTAGCAGCAGAGTGCAGGCCACAGTTTGCTTTCACCTGGAGGGGTGTCCAGTACACCTGGAATCAACTGCCCCAGGGGTGGAAACACAGCCCTACTGTTTGCCATGGACTGATCCAGACCACACTGGAGAAGGGTGGAGCTCCAGAACACCTACAATACATCGATGACATAATTGTGTGGGGTAATACAGCACAAGAAGTTTTCAAGAAAGGTAGGAAAATAATCAAGATTCTTCTAAAAGCAGGTTTTGCTATAAAAAGAGGTAAAGTCAAGGGACCTGCACAAGAGATCCAGAGCAAAGATGAGATGTTGGGTCCCAATTTCTGGACACAACATTAACAACTAAATTTGGCCAGACAGGAAGCCAAAGAAACTGCTCTTGTGCCCTCCAAGGCCATGTGGAAAAGGACCTTCACCACTTCCAATGCCTTTAGTGGAGGAGTCCTGTATCCCATATCCTGGCCAACAGCACCTGGCTATTCCACACCCTGGCACAGAGCACACCCAAGGCCCTTGCAGACAGCATCTTGCCTTTACAGCATGGTGGGGATCAAACTCTCAGCTGACTTCAGCTGTGATGACTTCTCAAGAGGAGGTAAGCAAACCTGGGACAAGATCATGCAAAGCCTTCCAGGTAACGAGGAGTGCCTTGAACACCGCGGGCCACCAGGTCAATAGCTCAATGCATAGGTTTCACTTCTTTGCCTCATGCAACGCTGCGTACCAAGCACCCACCGGCTTCAGTCTCTGCGGGATTTCAGGGCACAACTTTGTTGTAAAGAGGCAAAAGGAAACTTTGTCCTAAAGGGACAAAAGTACAGTGACAGCGGCAGGATCCATGTGAAAGGAAAAGAGGACCTCCTAGCTGGCATGGACTGGAAAAGGCTAACAAGATTGGCTCATGGAAGAATAACCGTGTGCCCAGTTACACATCCATGATTCACAATGGTGGGTGCACATCCACCAAAAGGATTCATGTGACATTTGATTATCACCGCCAATGAAATGGGATGTGAAGACAGGAGACACCTTGATTCCCATCACCTGCTAGAAACAGAGCGAACACCATGCCAGAATGACCCAGCATGCCCAGTACTGTTTTTGGCCAAAGTACCCCAGCATCACATCCAGCCACAGCAGAGTTCTTGCTCCTCTACCACCTCCTTTGTTTATGTTCAACTATTCCTACGGCCACCATGTGAGCCAACTCCTATGCAGTCCTGTGCTAATGATGCTCTCTGTTACAGCAGTTTTGCTTCTGATGTACTTAAACAGCCTAACACCAACACAATCTTCAAAGTATCGCTTGGCTCTGGAGATTTGGGCTCTAACCAGCACACTTGTAAGTCGATTTAACACTTGAGTAGCTATACCACATTTAATTTTAGCATATGTGTGGTTTATTTAATTTTCCCCAAGAAGAACAAGAAACACGCAGGTAAGTCTAGGGATGAAGAACTGTTTCCAACATTATCCAGTAGCTAGTGATGGCTTTATACCCCACCTAACATAGTATCTGTGGAATAGGGAAAGATGTAAAAGTCCTGTAAGCACTTTTTAAATGCCTTGCCTATGCTTAGGTGACTAGAAATTGGGAACAGTGGTTCATTTTGCACTGTAAAACCACACAGATGCTGAGTTTACTGCAAGACATTTAGATGCCTTAACCAGTTTGGGTTGGAAATGGCCTTCAAGACAAATGGTTGATTATTCTCCCTTCATACAGAGGAGTGGATGAAGGCCAGGGTGAAGGGCTGCAAGTTAACACAGACTGGGCTGCTTGCTTTGAACATCAGTTAGACAGGGACCAAATCTGTCCCTGGATAAGCAGAACAGAACACTGCAGTACCTCCCATGGAAAATATAGCAGAGGAAAAGTTGTTTTTTGAAATCATTGGTGAAAGATCTTAGGGTTTTCAAAGGAGCATTTGCTAAGTTAAACAATAGGTTTCTGTTTCAAAATGTCATTTTGGAACTGAGTGTCTTGTTTTTCTTTAACTGAGTGTTTAACTCAATCAGACATTCTTCTGTGGCATACTCTGACTTAAGTGAAATCACATTTTTGACAGGAAAATTTTCTAGCCAAATTCTTCAGTCAAGATCTACTGATTAGCAGCTTATGACAACAAAAGATTGTAGCTACATCTGTTCACAAATGCATGTGCACACATGTGCATGCACACAGAGTATCCATGAGTAATTTTGATCAATGCATTTCTCTTTCAGTACTGCTTTTTCCTGATCTTAAAGATAAAAGTAACACTCATACATATTTATTGAGTGTAGGCTGGTAGAAACCTAAGGCAGAAATCCCAGAGAAGTAAATGCCTAGCTTGAGTGGTTTGCTTCAAGCTCAAAAGGATCTGTGAACCACTTTGTCTTTCATTTACTCTGACAGCTCTGCTACCTTTCCCTCTGATTTTAAATATGTAGAACTGACTTCTATTTGAGATACTGTAATTTAATGTGACATATTTGCATATCACTTAAACTAAGGTGTGTCAGAGCAGTTGATACTACAGCTGAGATGATATAATGGATACTGAAAGGTCTGTATGAAGATCAGTCTCAGTGTTCTACAGCTTATTGCAGGTTGCTAGGAACAAGCGAGTGTCATACATCATCCTACACAGAACAAATAATTTTTGCAGAAATATTTTCTTTACTGCTTGAGATTGGGGATGGAGAGAATCAAATGTTTAACTCCTCCGCAGCAAAAAAAACAAAGGGTTTGTTCAAACTTGATTTCCTGGCATCATTTCCCGGTGGTAGTGAGGCACTATGATGATAAAACCATTCAACAATTTGTAAGGTTGAACGTTTTGCAGAGCTAGCAAATTTCTTCTGAATAATCAGCTATTGATTCAAACCACCCTGTAAGCATATTGCTAACTCCTCAGCATTATGATTTTCAGTACGAGCATTAAGATAAGATCCTCGCCTAAAATTATTAGAGTTGATCTGCATTTTAACATGCTAGCAGACATTGCCAAAAGGCCAATTTTCTGGGAAAAATCAATGTACATTACAGTATTTTAAGACCACAGGTCAATTGAAATTATGGAACCCACAGTGAAAGCTATATTTCCTTCAGCGTAGAATTTGTCTGACTTCCTTTAGACACTTATCACAGAAGGAAAAGAAACATCTGCTAATCTTTCTCTCTGCACCACAACCACCTCCTATAAAAGCAGCTTCTGCAACTAGTTTAAGACCCAGGTGTTAAATTAAGATTACAAAGAGTATTCTTAAATGGCAATGGAGTAATTTTCAGTGAACAGCTGTTTCAGCACCAAAGACTAAAAACTGCGAAAAACAACTTTCTGCCAATATCTGCAATGAGTATTTGATAAGAACATGACTTTTTTTCATCTTAGTTCAACTAAATTCTGTGTTTTACAATAGAGCTTGATACTCAAGTCCAACATAGAAAAATATTGACAAAGGTATGCTTCTTCTAAAGGGGAGACAGCAATACAACCTACCTTTCAATCTCATACGCTGCCTTTTAAACTGCACTCTATTTGTTCAATTAAAACCATAATGACAGTAAAATTGTCATCTGCTTTATATGAAACACATAAACTTCAAATATCTACTGTGTGAGGGTATTGTTCGAGCTGCCTCTACAGCCACACGGTATCTCAGAAGCTTCCCGGGAACCTGGAAGAACTCCTGCTAGAAATGTGCTTTGTGGGCTGAAGTCTGTGCAGAGCTCAGCATGCTCAGTCCTGCACTTTGGTTGCCAGGCTTTGGAAAAGCTCCAGCAGAATGCCTGGGAGACTCGAGTTTGATGAAATTTGTAATTCTATTATTTACTACCTTAGCAAGGATTTTTATGCATATGCACACGTTCACGTGCAGGCTCTTGTAGAGCTGCATACAGCTCGTAACTGAAACAACAGCCAGAAGAGTCCTGCAAAGGGGCTGGCACTGCCTCCTGAGCAGACGATGCTCACTGCACAGGTCCTGCTCACTGTAATCCTCATAGGATCCTCTCAGCATGAGGCTGAGAGATACACGCTGGGCTTTTCCCTATCTTCTACATCTCTCCTGTGCTTGTTTCAGGCATTATGTTCAATTAAATGAGTAACTGTTGTGTTGTTTTAAAGCATGGAGTAAGCAGTCTTCAAAGACCCCGTCCTACAGACTCTGTGGTGTGTATTTCCCAATGAACATCTGTGGGTGGTGGGAGCATACCCAGTACTGAGGGGTCAAGGTGCTGCCCAAACATAGGCACCTACCTTAGCTTGCCCCAGTGGTCTGGTTGCAGTGTAATCACTGGGGACATGCAGAGAGGAGACATCGGATGGTGCTTTCTCTCCACCGCCCGGAGCATAGACTGCAAATCACAGCACCTAGACCAGGTGCAAAAAGCTGCCTCCCCCACCTTCTGCTTCACCATCTCTGACCTTACCAAGATCTCTACAAAACAAATCATAGGCAGCAGCCTGCAATGGTCACCACCACCAACAGGGATGGCGGGGAAGCGTGCCCTGGAGTCTGGTTTCCAGCAGAGTGTGCTGGGGCCCTGGGGCCACATCCACAGCTCAGTGCTGCTGCAAATGCCTGGGAACCCACGGCGGGCTGTGCCTCCCAGCCTGTCTTAGATGGGTCATTTTGTACATCTCCACATAGGTGTGTCCAGAGGTTATTTGCAAGCGCTTGTGTTCACATGACCTTACTTTTGTTTTTTTTTTAGTAATTAAAAAATTTGTAAAGGGTGTCACAGCAACGTGGGAAGAACAGTCCCCATTTCTCAGCAGGAGCTTGCGTGTCTTTGTGCCAGCAGCCTGAAGACCTCTTGTGAAGAGATCACACATCCCTGTCCCTTGAGTGATACACCCTGCAATTTCCAACCTTGAGCAGAAGCCACTTGCCCCAGCCAGTGGAGGATCCCACCCTGGAGTTGTTGGGACTGATATCCACACCTCCGCATCAGCTCGGTGCCCACAGTGATGACTGTTTGTCCATACTGTTTGTTCAGAGCTCTCGCTGCTCCCCATCCAGATTGGTTTGTATTTTCTTCCTGAATGCAGCACAAAACGCACCCATATTGGCTGCTTGGGCCGGCATGAGTGTGCTGCTGAGGGCAGGTGGCAAACGCCATGGCCAGGAGTCCATGCGTCCCCTGCAGCTGGAGCCGATGTCTTTGTGATGAATCCCCATCTCAGTTCCAGCTTCACCTTGGCCACAGGCCATATTTAAGCTATTTTCCAGGGGCATTGCTCTGCAGCTCCTTAAACAGCACAGTTTTCCAGTTTGCCTGCAAACTGCTTACCGCTGAGAGCTGCTACCTGCCCACGCAGCAGCTGCACATCTGCCAGCCTGAACATCATCCCTCCGCTCGCCGGGACTAAATAAGAGCTGAGAAGTCACTTCTCTCCCTGCTGAAGAAGGATGGGAGATGGGGTGGGAGGCACCAACCCCACCATGCCAGGGAGACTCGACAGCGCCACGGAGCTGGATGTGCTCCACAACTGAGCACGCACTTGAAGCGCATCTGGGGCATTGTGCCGCAGGCTGACACAGCTCAGCCCTGGGCACTGGCTCTCCCCACCGGCCACAGAGACCTCCTGTTGGATGCAGTCCTGAAGGAAAATCTGCACCTGAGCGAGTCTCCCATGTCACTTGGGGGCAAAAGGGGCAGAAGGTTGGGAGGAGAGCATAGAGTTTGCATGGTAAAAACAGGCTCTGAAGAATATATCCTCTCTTTACTTCAGAAACATTAAAAAGCAGGTTTTCCTGTGCTCAAAAGGCAGCAGAAACTTCATGAGAGACCAGAAATGCTGGTAGGCTGCAAAATCCTGCTGATAAGGTATGCAGATGGACACCATCAATAAACCCTGATGGAGACAGCTGATACCAAGAGACAATCCCTGCCCCAGGGCCAGCAGGGTCAGCGCCCCTCACCACACCAGAACACACACAGCCTCCCCAAAAGGCTGCCTCACCCCCCCGCCAGAAACCCAATATGTACTCAGGAACTGGGACAATTCCCCAGTCCTTTCATCTGCTGCATTAACCAAGTAGCTGTGACCTGCCTATCTAGTTAGATAATGGGCTCTAAGGTATCTCTATTGTAAGGGATTTATTAAAGACCACAGCAAGCACATTCCTCCCTGCAGGAAAAAATACCTTAATCTTCTGCAAACCCTCCTGGCAAAGGCTCCTATTTGAACAGATCAGAGATACAAGTTTGTTCTGGTCTGGACAGTGTTTGAAGTTTCTTTCTCAGCTAATGAACAGGCTTGTTTATAATGAAAGGACAGAGAGCATCCAGTTTTCTAAACAAGCGACTTCTTTGCGCTCTGTTTTGCGGCATGTAGCTATGGCTAACCCGCTGCATGGTCTCTGCTTGCTCCTTTATTTTCATCTGAAATATATGGAAAGTCTCCTACCAAATAAAAAACCTTACTTCTTCAGGCCCAGTCTCCCTAACAAGACACAAGAGGAGACAGTGGTCTTCCACTACATACAATCGAAAGGCAAAGAAAACCAGTTTCCAGACCAATTCTGAAACCCAAACACTTCTAATATGGTTTCTTACCACACTGGTTTACCTGACAGCATTGCAGCCTGACAGTTAAAGAAGAGTTAGTTTCTAAACAGAAAGGTTTGTTGCTAAATAAGGGTCTGACAAGAAATAAAATAAACCAGGCAAGCACCGGGTCGGGCTCCTGCTGTGCCTCCAGTCCCCGGAGGCACAAAAACCCTGGGGGCAGACCCCGCCATGCCTTCCCCCCCCATTTCCAAGGCTCACGTGGGCACTGGTGGGGGTCACTGGAGGGGCTGCTCCCAGCAGGAGTGTCCCAGCATACTGAGGGACTGACAGTGTGCCACCAGCCAACAGGTCCTTTCCAAAAGGAGTACATGGAACAGGCGCCGGGGTTGGAACTCACCTCGGCATTCCACGCCTGGGTCGCCCCAGAAGAGCTCCTGGCACTCCCGGCAGGTCCGGCCTCCAAAGCCCGGCATGCACTGGCACTGCCCTGTGAACTGCCAAAAAAAAACCCAAAACCCCAACAGGAGAGGTGACCACCTCAGCAGCTCGGCCCTACACCACAGCGAAGGCCCAGCCGTGGTGGCACACCCCACGCTCCCCTCACCTCGTTGCAGGCGGGCCCGAGGGAGCGTGCGGGGTCGCAGCCGCACTGCTCGCAGCCGGCGCCGCTGGCGAGCCTCCACGTGTGCGGCGCGCAGCGGTCGCAGGTCTGCCCCACCACGTTGGGGAGGCACCGGCACTGCCCCGTGGCCGCCTCGCACCGGCAGCTCTCCGAGCCCTCGCAGTCCTCCCGGACAGTGCCCAGGTAGTTGCAGACACACTCTGTGAGGGAAAGAGCATGGCGCCTCCATGTCAGCCTGCCCGCTGGTTACCAGACTGCCCAGAGTTCGCATTTAGTTTATTCTCTGAGTCCCCTGAGGAGCAGGCAGGTGCTGGCACGTCCTAGTGCCCATGGCCAGGCCTGGCCGACCCAATGCTGAATGACATCCAGCACTGCATAAGAGCTGTCCTCATGTCCCAGGCTGGACACCTCTACACCTTCTGCCCTGGCACACAGGAGGCTACAGGAGCTCCTCATTCAAGCAGCCTCTCCTTCCTCCTCCTTTCCTCCCTCTGCGCACAACCAAAGCTGAAGCCTGCCCGGCTCACATCAGCTGGCTGTGGTGGCGGATCTGCTTGGAGCAGCCGATGGCACGCCAAGCAGAGAAGGGCTCCGCTCGCCCACCCAGCGACCTGTCTGCCCTGCCGGGCTGCGTCCAGTGCTGAGGGAGAGGAAAGTCTGCCTCCTCACCACCGGGTTCGGCTCCCTCCCACTGTCTGGCCACATCTGCAGGAACGCTGGTGTAAACAAAAGCCAAACCCTCACCCCACCATCCACCATCTCTGGAGAAGAAGTAAACAAAGACGGCTAACAAGAGGGCAAGAACCCCCCCTCCTGCAAAAGCCTCGTCCTTTCAGCACATGTAAATGCTGTCCCTGCTCTCCCTGTCAGATGTAAAGGACTCCTCTCCCAGCCAGGAGCCCTGCTGAGCTGCAGGGCAGCTGCACGCAACTCCAGCTGGAGGCAATTAAGTTTCCCCTCCCCTCCAAATGCTCCCAGGTAGATTAAAAAGAGCTCAGGCCGCCCTGCAACATGGCTGGTTGGCTGGTGGAGGGGTTGCAGCTGTGTCTCCCCACTCACTTCTGCAGTCCTGCTGCAGGGCGCTCCCGTAGTAACCTTCTTTGCAGAGGTGGCAGTTTTCGCCCTCCGTGTGATACAGGCACTTCATGCACGTTCCCGTCTTCTTGTCGCAGGCCTCCGGGTCAGTGGTGTCGATGTTGTTGTTGCACTGGCATGGCTGGCAGGCGCCGCCAACCTCGTCAGGGCTCCCAAAAAAGCCAGACGCACATTCATCACATCGACTGCCTGTTTGAACAAACAGGCACGGTGGGAATTACCATCACGGCTGGCTAGTGTGCAGCCCCGTAAATGGCAAGACTGAGGCAAGACAATAAAGGCCATTAATAAGGGGGGTGTTAACGGGATCATGCTCAAAGCAACAGAGGCAGTGGCAGCTTGGTGCAGCATGGATGGTACTGCCTGGGGCACCAAAGCATGGTGCTGCAGCCCAGCTGCCAGCACACTTGTCCTCTCGGTTCCACTGCTGTCCTGTCCACCTCTGCTGACCACCAGTCATCCCTTGCCACACTGCCGGGGCTGAGGTTCATAGTAGTGCCAGCATCACCTGCACAAGCTGCTCTGCCCTGGCACCTTCCAAGTGCTGCCAGCCTCCAGCAGAAACACATTGACGCTGGTGCTGTGGTCATATCCAACAGCCCATATGAACATACCCCTCCTGCACCAGGAGGTTCAACCCAACCAGCTCCCCTCCATGCACCTGCCAAGTACCTATGTATCCCATGCTACAGACACACACGACTTGCAGAGTGACTGGATCCTGGTAACAGCCGCTGGCAAACTGGCGTCCGCTCTCAGGGCCATCGGGGCAAGGGCAGGGGCGGCAGTGGTCGCCCGATCCCAGGACAGGGTCTCCATAGTAGCCAGCCTGGCACCTGCGTGATGGGGTACACAGCATGCAGTGAACCACAGGCAAACGTACTGAAGCCTTGTTATAACTACACCCAGGTTTTCAACCACTGTGAAGAACCGAAGCACAGAAACATCCTTACAGTTTTCCTGTGCCACCTGCACTCTGAGCAGCTGTGTCCACATAGACAGATATGTCAGGCTTACACCAGTGTAAGAGCAGGAGACCCAAGGCAGGTGCCTCTCAGTAGGCTTGCAATGGAAAAAGCCTCTCTGAAGCCCTGGTGTCCTGCAATGCACTCTGACATCTGGGCAGGCCCTGCTGGGAGGCAGGAGGCCACAGGCAGGGAAGAGGGGGTCTCCACTCCCATCATCCTCCAGGACCACTAGTCCTGCTCTGGCTTCCATGGTCCAGGGACATTCCCCATGGATTCACACCTGCCCAAGCACCAGTACCAGAGGGGAACAGCTGCTGTGTCCATCCTGCTGGGGGGAAGGAGAAGGGGTGCACATGCTGTACCTCTCGCAGTTGTGCCCTGCCGTGTGGTCCCGGCAGCTCAGGCACTCTCCAGTGTAGGGGCTGCAGTCATCAGCATGGCCATTGCAGTGGCAGGGCTGGCAGCTGGGGAAGCCCCAAAAGCCGGGCAGGCAGCGGTCGCACTGCCGCCCATAGACTCCAGGGAAGCAGTGGCACTGGCCCGTCTCCGCATCACAGAAGGCATTGTAAGAGCCTTGGACATGGCACTCGCAGGCTGCAAGGAGAGGGGGAGAAGGGCTGCGTTACCCTGGCAAGCCCTAAATGCAGGGCCCCAACCGCAACACAGCCCAGAGCCAAGGGTTTAACATACGTCGGCATCCACTTGGCCCGAACCCAAAGGTGCCGGGGGCGCATCTGTCACACTGTCTTCCAACGACGTTGGGACGACATTGGCACTGCCCTCCGCTGGGGTCACACACTGAGCTCAGGGAGCCCTGGGGGTCACACTGGCATGCTGAGCGGAGAAAAGCATCAGGGGGAATGAGTACCACAGTGCAAGACATGAACCACCTACCTCATCCTATGCACACTCTTTCCCCAACTTCTCTGCCTGGAAGCGCTATCCAGCTTCCAGATGCTGTTTGCCCTACAGGTAGATGGTTACGTACATAACGCGGTCTCGTGTAATAGTGCAGAAATGCTGAATATGATGTTCTTGCAGACGTCTGTCATGGGGGTTTTCACAACACTCCTGCTGTTTTCCAGACACCGGTATCTCTGGAAAGTTTCCCAAGCGCTGTTCGTGACCACGTCTTCGCCTGAGCCTCCCACTGTGAATATGTCCAGTGATTTGCAGTATGGCATGAGAACAAGCTACAAAACAATTTTACAATGACAAAGTGTCACTATTTATAAATAGCCTGCACCATAATTGTGAAAATTCAGGATCATCCCACTTCCTGTCATCCTTTTTTGGCCCAAAAAGAGAACAACCAGACAGAATTTGGAAGGGAAATGATGGTATTTCTCTAGTTTTTGGTGGAATAGTTCTGGTATCTACCAAATTCTATCCATTCAAAAGAAAAAGGTTACGGTGGTATTCACAACATACATGGCACACATTAGCCTCCCCAAAGAAACTACAGGTCTGTGGAACAAGCTTCAGTCCCTCTGGCTCTCCAGAGGGATCTGGACAGGCTGGACTGATGGGCTGAGGCCAACGGTATGAGGTTCAACAAGGCCAAGTGCCGGGTCCTGCACTTGGGTCACAACAACTCCATGCAGCGCTGCAGGCTTGGGGCAGAGTGGCTGCAAAGCTGCCCAGCAGAAAAGGACCTGGGGGTGTTGGTGGTCAGACAGCTGAATATGAGCCAGCAGTGTGCCCAGGTGGCCAAGGCGGCCAACGGCATCCTGGCCTGTATCAGGAATAGTGTGGTGAGCAGGACTCGGGGAAGTGATCATCCCCCTGTACTCGGCACTGGTGAGACCCCACCTCGAGTACTGTGTTCAGTTCTGGGCCCCTCACTACAAGAAAGACATTGAGGTGCTGGAGTGTGTCCAGAGAAGGGCAACAAAACTGGTGAGGGGTCTGGGGGACAAGTCTGATGAGGAGCAGCTGAGGGAACTGGGGCTGTTTAGCCTGGAGAAGAGGAGGCTGAGGGGAGACCTTATCACTCTCTACAAGTACCTGAAAGGAGGGTGTAGAGAGATGGGGACTGACCTCTTCTCCCTAGTGACAAGTGATAGGATGAGAAGAAATGGGTTCAAGTTAAGCCAGGCGAAGTTTAGGTTGGATATTAGGAAAAATTTTTTCACTGAAAGGGTTATCCAACATTGGAATAGGCTGCCCAGGGAGGTGGAGGATTTGCCATCCCTGGAGGTGTTTAAAGAAAGGGTAGATGTGGTACTTGGGGATATGGTTTAGAAGTGGTTTTGTCAGGTTAGGTTAATGGTTGGACTCGATGATCTTAAAGGTCCCTTCCAACCTTAATGATTCTATGATTCTATGAAAATACAGCAAAAGCCTCTCAGCAGAAAAACAACCCATGTACTTGGAGACTGAAGAAGCCTACACTGCTTTATATTGTTCAGTTAAAATCTGGCTTCAGCCGTAAGCAACAATGTTTTAAAATATTACTTTGGATTTACACAGATGCATGCCAGGGGAGATGCAAATTGTCAGGCTTTTAAATACACTTTTACTCCAGAACACCCCCGAAATAATTTCTGCTCACAGAGTCAATGAGCGTGTATGGGCTCTCTGTCTCCGTATCCACCGAGGAGTACTGGGGCAGCTCCAGGCGGATGGTGTAATTCAGCCCCTTCTCAAAGCAGACAGGCCGTGGGAGAACAACGTATCTGGATTAGGAACAGGAAACAATTCTTACTTCAAACGTCCAGCACCATAAAGTGTTTCAGGTGGCCCTATAAAGCAATCGAGATAACAGAAAGCAGCCAAGACCGGGCAGAACAAAAGGTACGATGTGAAGAGGCAGTTTAGGGGTTTGTGCAAGTCAGAACCGGAAAAGCTTATCGGCAAGGTAAAGAATCATACCGATGTTCTTTCACAGGCTGTGCAAACACTTCCCCCCCTCTTTACTCAGTGAACAAAACAAATCAGAAAACAAGAATAAATTTAAAAGCTTTGAGTCTACAGACACAATGCTAAGTATGTTTTTATAACCCACTGCAAATTAAATTTCATCCATTTTCATAGAGGCCATGGCAAACTGAAAATGTGATGTTACTCTTTCAATTTTTTTAATGTTTTTCTCTGCTTTTGGGCCATCCAGTTATACCAACCTGGAGCCAGGCGACAGTGAGACGACCTGATTATCATCATCAGGAACTGTATTGCCACACCGGCTACCTGTGGGAATCTTGCCTGGGCGTGAGACGCTGATCACCGCTTTTTCCCACTGATCTGGCAACTGGGGGGAAAAAAGGCTGATCAGCATCAAGCAACGGCTGTAAACTCCTGGGATCATCCAGAGCTCAGACCAGGAAAAGTGTGTGCCTGTGCACACAGGGTGGTCACTGTGCTTTGGGGAGGATGAGGCTGCAGCTCCAGCATCAATGTGGCATCTACCAGCTGCAGGTTTGGGCTAAGACAAGGCAAGGCAAGTACCCCTGGGCATCCCTCCAGCACAACAGTTTCTNATGACTAGGTGTAGGTGGTCAGCAGCCTCATCTGCAGCATGGCATCAGCCAGTTCGGCGACCTCCTCTTCCCCCACATCTGGGTACTGCACCTCAGTATTTCACTGCAGCCAATTGCTGCCAAGCTCTAAGGAGCTCAGGGGATTTTTCTCTTTCCCTTCACCCTGCGAGTTATCCACGGTCAAAACTGACTGCTTGCAAGCTCTTGGCTGCAGACATTCAAAATCCAAGACGGGGAATTTGTCTCCTAAGGTGCATAACAGCATTTCCACCCATTTAGAAGGCCATCTGGCTGATGCCAACTTTGTATTCTAATCTGTCCTGATGGGACTTGTCACTTTTTAATTTGCTCATTAAACAGGTGCTGAAACAACGCACTAATGAACAAAACTGTAAAGCAAATAATACTAGTAACAGTCAACATCTTCTTGGATTTTCATACATCTCAGACATTTGAGTGTCCGCCTGTGTCTTTGAGTCCTGATGACTCCTGGAAGCACCAGGCTCCTGTCAGTCATGCACCGGGACAGTCAGCGCCTGCCAGGAGGCAGCAATGCCCATACTCACAGACCTACCTGCGGCTCGTAGCGGACCACAACATCATACTCCATGGAGTAGGGGATGTTGTCTATGTAGAATTCCAGGTACGCCCCCTCAGGGACCCTTACAAATCCTCTGCCTGTCCATGATGGTGTGCGGTCTGGCGTGTACTGGCGCTCTATTATGTTTACTCCCTACAAAAACAGGGAACAGAGTTCAATACCGATACATTAAATTTGCAGGCCCCATGGGAGTGCATGAAGTGATAAGTTCTGCTGATGGATCACTTCTGGATCACAGCATCCATTGTTTGCATCCCAGAGAACACAAATTCTCTTTTAAACCCATGTGCGTGCACCTAGTTGCACTTCCGCATAACAATATATAAAAAGCCAGAAAGATAAAATAAAACAACACTGCACAACTCTTCATCCACTTCTCTGTTCTAGTGGGGAATTAAATTCAAAAACTTGCTATGAGCTCCTAATCCACCAGCTATGACATCTCATTCACTGTAACGACTTTCCCATCATACTTGTAGCAGTGGGATTTACTGCAGTGGCACATAACTGCTCTATTAACACCCAAGCTGAGTGCTGATTACTTCCTGACTACACTGGGCTGCTCCAAACCAAACCACTGCTCAGGATAACACTTGAAAAGCAGATCACAGCCATCATGAATAAGGTGTCACTAAATAACAGAGATCCCAAACATCAATAGATATTTAATAGCCAAATCAACATCTGGTCACTCCTTTCCATCTGAGGTGCCAGGTTTTTATCTGCTACTCTTTATATAAAGCAAAGAAGAGGAAAAAGGCAACAGAAAATGGAAACGTGTGGTGTTCAAACTTCCTGTTTCAAACATATCTGCATCCATGAATAGTCCTCTCCATAGAAAAACATCCTGTGCATTCCTAAGGAAGCTGCTTCAGTAGAAAGGGATAAAATGTAAGGAAATGTCTGTATATTTACATATCACTTCAGGATGTCCCCTCATGTATTCTCACACTCTCTGAAGACAGCCTGGCTATAAATTATTACCCTTCGGCTTTACACAAAGGGTTGGAGCTCCCCAGAAAGGACCACAGGCAGGACATGAGCAAGGGCATGCAGCTGTGGGGAGTATGGGGGCTTGGCACTGCCTGAAAATCTCTGCAACTCTGTGCCACTTGGTTTTGTCTTGTGCTGAGCCCCTCCCTGGAAATCCAGAGGTTTATTCTGCCACCAGATTGGTAAGAATTTTTTTTCTGTATTGGCATTTTAAAAAACGGTTTGTTCTGAGGGTTTTAAAAGGCAACCAGCAGCACATCCCCTTGCTCTGCTTGGCAAGGTGGGTTTTCATGCCGAGCTCCTCCATCCCTGACTGCCATGAGCCTTAGGGAGGGCTCGGGTATCGCCTCTCCAGCCGGGAAGACAGCAATGAACCAAAACCCCTGTGCCAGCTCACACACCCTCCACTTCTGTTCAATTTCTGCTCTGTGCTGTCTTCCCTCTCCACACTTACAGAACAGAACAGAACAGAACAGTTCGGTTGGATGGAAACTACAATGACCATCTAGTCCAACTGCCTGACCATTTTGGGGCTGACTGAAAGTTAAAGCATGTTGTTAAGGTCATTATGTTCAGTTTTGGGCTTCTCACTATAAGAAAGACATTGAGGTGCTGGAGCGTGTCCCAAGAAGGCCAACAAAGTTGGTGAAGGGTCTAGAGAACAAGTCCTGTGAGAAGCGGCTGAGGAAACTGGGGTTGCTTAGTCTGGAGAAAAGAAGTCTCCAGGAAGACCTTATTGCTCTCTACAACTACCTGAAAGGAGGTTGTAGCGAGATGGGGGTCAGTCTCTTCTCCCAAGTAACAGGCAATAGCATGAGAGGAAATGGCCTCAAGCTGAGCCAGGGGAGGTTTAGATTGGATATTAGGAAAAATTTCTTCACTAAAAGGGTTATCAAGCATTGGAACAGGATGCCCTGGGAAGTAGTGGAGTCACCACCCCTGGAGGTATTTAAAATACATGTAGATGTGGTGCTTAGGGACATGGTTTAGTGGGACTTGGCAGTGTTAGCTTTATGGTTGGACTCAATAATCTGGAAGGTCTTTTCCAACCTAAGTGATTCTGTGATTGTCCAAATGCCTCTTACACATAGACAGGCTTGAGGCCCTGCCTCCCTCTCCAGGAAGCCTGTTCCAGTGTTTGACCACCCTCTTGGTAAAGAAATGCTTCCTAATGTCCACTTTAAACCCCCCCGGGCACTGGTTTGAACCATTCCCATGCGTCCTAACACTGGATACCTGGGAGATCAGCACCTCCCTCTCCACTTCTCCTCCTTGGTAAGCTGTAGAGAGCAATGAGGTCCCCCCTCAGCCTCCTCCAAACTAGACAAGCCCAAAGTCCTTAGCCACTCCTCACAGGACATTCATTCCAGCCCTTTCACCAGCTTTGTTGCCCTCCTCTGGACACATTCAAGGACCTTCACATCCTTCCTAAATTACGGGGCCCAGAACTGCACACAGTATTCAAGGTGAGGCCACACCAACACTGAATACAGTGGGATAATCACCTCTTTCAATGGGCTGGTTATGCTGTGTTTGATGCACCCCAGGATGCAGTTTGCCCTTTTGGCTGCCAGGACACCCTGCTGACTCCTGTTGAGCCTGCTGTCGACCAGCACCCCCAGATTCCTTTCTGCAGGGCTGCTCTCCAGCCACTCCTCTCCCAATTTATACTTGTGCCTGGTGTTACTCCATCCTAGGTGCAGAATCTGGCATTGGGACTTGTTACATTTCATCCCATTAATCATTGCCCAATGCTCCCATCTATTTAGATCCCTCTGCAAGGCCTCTCGTCCCTCAGGACAGTCAACAGCACCTCCCAGTTTGGCATCATCAGCAACTGTGTCCATCATCGATAAATATACTGAACAGAACTGGCCCTAGAATCGAGCCCTGAGGAACACCACTGGTGACCAATCAACAGCCAGATGTAGTCCCATTCACTACAGCCCTCTGAGCTCTGCCCTTCAGCCAGTTCTTCACCTGGTGCACCATGAACCTGCTCATCCCACAGTTGGACAACTTGTCCAGAAGGATGCTGTGAGGGACAGTATCAAAAGCCTTACTAAAATCTGGAAAAACTACATTCACCACCTTCCCTTCATCCACTGAGTGGGTGGCCTTATCATAGAAGGGTATCAAATTATTAGTTGAACAGGACTTTCTCTTTGTGAACCCATGCTGACTGTGCCTGATGATTGCATTATTCTTTAAATGCCTTCTAATAGTACCCAGTATAACCTTCTACATAATTTTTCCAGGAACGGAGGTTAGACTAACAGGTCTGTAGTTCCCTGGGTCTTCCCTTACTCCCTGCTTGTAGATGGCAATAACACTGGGTAACTCCCCATCAGCAGGGACCTCTCCAGACTCCCAAGACTTTTGGTAGATGATCGAGAGGGTTCTGCTGTAACATCCGCTAGCTCCTCCAGTACTCTGGGATGAATCCCATCAAGCCTCATGGACTTGTGAACATTCAGCTGATACAGCTGGTCCCTTACAATTTCAGCGTCCACAAATGGAAAGTCATTGTTCCCACACCCATGGTCTTCTGACTCAGGGGACCAGGCAGCCCAAGGTCTATCAGTATTATTAAAGACTGAGGCAAAAAATGCACTGAATGCCTCCACTTTTTCTTCATCCCTATTAGTCAGATGACCATCTTCAACAAGTACCAGTCCAATGTTTTCTTTAGACCACCTCTTGCTATTAATATACTTTAAAAAGCCCTTCTAACAGCCCTTACCTAACAGCAAAAATCCTCTGCCTTGGCTGAAACAGCAAAGTGGCTGTGTTTTGCCTGAAATAAATAAATTAGGACAAAGTGCCCCAATTGTGGGCAGACAAGGATCTGCCGCTTTAGAAAAACCATTATCTCACCTCCCTGACTCCTTGCCGGAGGCAAAAATAATTGATGTAATCACCTAGCTGCTGTTAATGAATTAAAAGCGAGGCTGTACAATGGTGAACAGAAAGAGCCAGAAACCCTGATGACCCGTGCCAGCGGGGTAAACAACCTAGAGGCAACCTCACTTACAAAAACAGTTTTTTGCACAATCAACCATGGTTTTAGTCATTAATAAAAGAAATGTTACTGATGTACAGAAACTCTAAAAGCCAAGTCAATGTGCTTAAATGCGTGCTTTGTTCTCTCCCAGTTTCAGTAGCACCAAAGAGAAGAGCCAGCGTCGGTGTCCCACCGCTCTTGAGATAAGAGGGGAAGGAGAAGTGGGTGCAGTGGGCATGTACGCAGTGGGGTACAGAAAGGGATGCTGACAGGAAACAAGCTGTACAGTCATGATCAAAGAAACAGGTTTAAAAAGGAAAATGGCAGTTCCACCCACCCCCCCCCAAATTACTACACTATTTATCGACACCAGATTGAACAGCTACAGGTTGACATTTTTCAATTCAGTTCTGCGTTTTCCACATTTTAATTGCAAAACACTCAGGGTATAAAACAGATGCTTCCAAGACCCAAATGGTGAAACAACTTTCCCACAGCTGTCCGTATACACCAGCTCATTAAAAGTGCTACTCACAGGACCCAAGCTGGCTTCCTCTGCCTCGTAGATGTAATGATCGAGTGAAATGAAGTAATAGCCAGGCTCCACCTGGTTACACTGACGTCCAAACATGTGGGGCCGACACTCACATTGGCCAGATTCACTCGAGCAGCTAAAACGGAAGAGCAGTGAATGTACAACACATCTTGGCTATGCTGAGACACAGCTAGAGCCAATTCCAGCTTTGACGTTTTAACTGGCACAGAAGGAGAAGTGCTTCTGGAAACAGCTGCTCTAGACACAAGATGTTCTTGGGCTCTGCAGCTGGACCATCTGCACTGCTAAAATGGCAGCATGGTTCCGGGCGCAGTCTTGGCTCAACCCAACTATCATTCTCCCAGACAACTCCTACACTCAGGCTGGGAGCAAGCACGGCCAGGGACCATTTCCAGTAGGTACTCTGCATGTGGTCTCCTTTGTTTGGGTGGTGAGAGGATTTCATGCTACAGATGTAGGCAGTTCCCTGGGGCCAGAGAGCAGTCCTGGGAGAGCTTCGCTTGCTACCACAGACATAGCCAAGAGGCATGTCTGTCCTGCAAGCTGAGGGCAGTCTTCGGCTCCAGGCTTGCAGGTCATGCAAGCAGTGTATCTGTTTGTACGGGCTCAGGCAAAGCAAGAACGTGCATGACCCTGCATGCCCCGGGACGTCAAGCTGCTCTCCCGCACGTCCCAAGAGGTCACCCACCAGCAGCTCTGAACAGGGGAAAACCATACTGGCCTGCTTTAGAGTAGGACAGACACAGCCAAAGACATGGGACAGACAGAGCCATCGCTGGGGAATGCAGAAGGTCTGTCCAGGGTGACATACAGCAGCTCCACTTCCTTCATAATGAGCCATTTTCTTTTCTCAATACAGCTCTAGCCCCAGACAGCCTTTTGGTGGTGTTATTGTCCCCAGGGACTCCACCCCACTTATGAAGAACCCTTGGGCAGGTTGTGTTTTTGCATGTACTTGTTCACACTTTTTCATAGGAAGGTTTTATGGTCCACCAAAAGGCAATCCTTTCTTTAAATTCAAGTGGAATTTAGAAACATTTTCTAAAGTCAAACTCCTGTGGTTTCCATGGAAAATCTCCAGGCTTCCCAAACCCACATTCTAAGAGTAATTTTTAACTGAAATAATTTTTGAAATTGCAGAGATTCACTTGAACATTCACTCTGAGATGCCAGAAGTGCCTTAGCTGCCCCAGAAGGGGTGCTGGGAAGCTTCCCCTCGGGGAACAACGATGATTCCACCGCCCAGGTTACAGGGTGGTGAGGATGAATTTCGGGCGAGGTGCAGCTGCCCCAGGCGTTGCATCCCACACCCTGAAATGGAGCCAGGAGACGGCAGCTGAAGAGAGGAGCCTCGGGGAAGGCAAAGCTCTCCCTTCCCACTGTTAGAGAGCGAAGCCAGGAGCCGGAGCTGGGCTTCGCAGCTCTCCTGTGGCCGCAGGAAAGCACAGCTGTTCCCTGCCCACGCCAGGATGCCGCATGTCCCCTCCCCACGTGGTTTTGCAATCGCTGGTCTCAGCGCATGGGAAACAAGCTACAAAGCTTTGCTGGGCTGTGGCCGAGCTGTACCCCAAACCCCTGGAAATAGCTGCACCAGGGGAGCCATTATGAGCTGTGCAGAGTAACCGATCTGTGTGCAGGGAGCAAGCACGGAGGAGTAATCATGAATAGCCACGCCGCTGTCTGCCGAGGGGTAATAATTCACTCGGGAGCAGAGGGAAGAGACAGCCCACAGGACATTCCCACGGTGATCCCTGCCACAGATGGGGTGTCTGCAGGCTGTAACAACCTACAGGAGTCACAGCGGGACCAGTCCCAAACTCCCCAAGTCTGGTCCTGTGGGCTCCAGTGGGAAACAGTTCATCCACCCCCTTGGGAAACTTGTTTCAAAGGGTTTGTGAAGGGAAGGGGGGGGG
>VZSZ01000334.1:56524-66863 GCA_013398815.1 Ibidorhyncha struthersii
GCTGCTGTTGAAAAGCCTGGGGTCTGACACTCACAGAAAACTTCTCTGATCAGAAGAGCAGTTTGGCTATCCAGCACCCCTCTGACCAAGCATTTCAGCCAGTCACTCTACAGGCTCTTACTGATGGATGCCTCTTCCAAACCTATGCTTTTCTCTGAAAAACCTCCACCTCAGTGGGCACTTCCAGGTCCACATCCCACCCCATGCAGCACCACTGGGGCAACGCAGCAGTACTGTGCAGCTAGCGCGCTTTCCCTAGCACTGGTGGACAGACAGGCAGACTGGCCAAAGGGCCAGTTTGGGAGCAAACCAAGAACCAGTCTGATGGCCCATGTCACCGCCTGATTCCTGCTTTGATCCTGTGAGAGCAACACTTTGACAGGGACCATACCCCGGGTTACGGCCAAGGCAGAGCTCAACCCACGGCTGGCTCCTACCCTGGCTGACCAACGGCAAAGATACGCTAAAAAGAGTTTTACTTGTTCACCTGCACCAGTGGCACAAACGGAGGCTGTTCAACAGAGAAAAGACATAGATGCCTCTGTCACCTCTTGCAACCAAGACCTGCCACTTTCTGGAGCAGAAACATGGTCCCAAACATCCTCCTCCAGAGCACATTGAGCCCTGGATGTTGCAGTTGCAAATGAAGCGAAACTCACTGGAGTAAATGATTACAGGAGAGTAACTGGGCTGAGACTCACTTGTTGTTCAGTGCTCCTCCCTGGTCACAGTCACACGGCCGACATCCATCCATGTCATTGCTCAGGCCCCAGTGCTCAGGCTGCAGGAAGAAAGATCACCAGCGCTGTAACCTGGTGGTGATTTAACCCCATCTATCCCAAAAGGCACATTTTGAAATACTCAGCATAAGCTACCCAGACCGCCCGCCAACCCAGGAACCCTGCTCCCCTGGATCTACCACCACAACCACCAACACTATCTCCCCACCTGCTCTCCTCCACTTTGCTGACCATCTCAGGGGCTTGAGAAAAAAACACATCTTTCCACCTAGTTTTAAAATCAAGATTCAGGAGGCCCCAAGTTCAGAGACCTCACTTCTACTGCACCATTTACACCAATTTGGGCTCCTGACCCATGAAAAGCTTGGAAAATCACAGCTCAGTACATCATGCAGAGAGCTGTGTGTGTGGCAGTGGGGCTTTGTATGGGGCGCTACCCTTGCAGGGCTGCTACTCTGCAACTTGCTTGTTGGACAGATAGACAGACTTGTTTAGCTTTTCCATGTAGTTCACTGTTAGATAAGACAGCCTGTCAGCGTTTATACAAACACATCCAGTTATCTGACAGTGTGTTTCTATAACACTCCAGCACGCATAAACACTATATGGATATGTATGTGTATGAAATAATCCCTGCCTAAAATAATGGCCTGTATAGAAAGCAATTTTTTTGGTAACACCATTTCTCTGACCATTTTTGTCTTTCACCCCAGCAAGGGCTCCAGCAGAGCTGCCCCAGATCCCTCATTTTCAGAGAGCAACCGCTACAGGTATCCTAATGTCTCACTCCTTACAGTCCCGGGAATTCATCTGGATGCTCTTGTCTGCCTTGACGTGCCCCCCTGCTCCCTGTAACCACAGCATGCTTCGCAGCTCCTGACATCCTGAGGTGCCCTCTCCAGCCTGAATGCCAGGCACGCAGTCGCAGGCAGTCAAGAGACGGCAGCCAGCACCTTGGTCCACACTTTCCGCACGTCAGCCTCCCTCAACACCAGCATCTCCTAATTTATTTTATGGTAAGGTACTTACCAGGCAGTGATTGCACTGCTTTCCTGTCACCAGGCGCTTACAATAGCAGTTTCCTGTCTCCGAATCACAAGGATTCCCCCCGGGATGGGTACCCAGAGGATTACACGCACAAGCTAGATTGGGCAATACAGATAGGCAGGTCAAAACACAGGATTGGAGTTACATTTTAGACAGTGTTCAACTTAGATATTTACATTAAAGCTTACCCTGAATTCCCCAGGACAGAGATTAATTACACACTTTGCTGACCACCCATCCCAGTAAAACTTCCCTGTCTTAGAGACTTATAATTAAAAACAAGTAAGGAGAATCCTGCTATTTCCACTGAATACACTAGAAGGATCAGCAGGGGAACTGCGTTTTAAGGGTGGGTGGACTCCAAGCTACGGCAAATCTACAAGAATGTTTTTCCTTTAGCAAAAAGATGAAACAAAGGGAAAAATACCACCCCAGAAACCAATTTCTCCCAGCTCTAATGGCTTTTCAAAGAGCTTTTGATCACACATAAAGGAACATATGTTTTTACTCACACTGACAACCCACTGGGTCATCGGCACTCAGACCATAGAAACCTTCTTTGCAGAGGTCACAACGCTCCCCTTCGACAAATAATTTACAACGGCATTGTCCAGCAATGAGGCCAGTGGAGAAATCGGTGTAGCGATCACAGATGCCACCATTTTGGGAGCCAGCTGGGTCACAGTTGCAAGCTAAGAAGGAAGCATCGTGCGTGTTTTATTAACTGCTACATAAGAAAAGGCCAAGTCTCACACTGAATTATTTAAACTCAGCTGCTGTGTAGAGAGACTGTATCGTTCCTGCATTAGACATGACATGTGTTGAACATGTAATGACCTTATAAATTTCCAGATTCTCGAAGAGAAAACAAAACCCATCCAGGCTCGCTCAAGACCTCCAAGGCAACCACCCTCTCTCAAGGGTCTTTGGGAGCACAGCCCTGGCCAAAAGAAGGCAAGTACATCCTAAATTCGCCATAGAAAGCCCTGGGGGGCCACGACAGGGATGCCACGGCCATTTCCACCCCGAGGAGTGGGGCTGCACTTACGCTCACAGACATCGGGGTCCCGCAGATCTCTCTCCGGGTGCTGGAAGTAGAAGGGCTTGCACTGCTCGCAGTTGTGTCCTACGGTGTTGTGCTGGCAGTCATCACACACTCCGCCGCTAGTATTCCCTGTCGTCATGTACACAGCCATGTCAAAGTGGCACTGGCTGGAGTGGCCATTGCAGTTGCACTCTGTGACAAAGACAGAAAGCAAAGTAAGAGTCCGGTCCCAGGGGAGATGCAAGTCTGCAGAAAAGTCACACAGAAGTCAACCAAAGAACATGCATGACTTCATATATTGCCACAAGTTCTCAGGTAACAGCATGTAATTGTCACACCAGACTCCAGTCTTCCATTTTACTCAAACTCACTTTTGCACGCGTTACTATTGCGGCCTTCAGCAGGTCGCCAGGGTAAGTCATGGTAGAAATCCAAACACTGTTCACAGTTTAACCCTTTGGTATTATGTCTGCACATGCAGTGCCCATGGACCTGTCATTAATAAAAAAAAAAAAAAAGGGGGAATATAGTTGTTTATAAAAGAGGAAGGGAAAAAAAATGCTCCAATTAATGCAAAATATAGCTAGTACATAATGGATATACTTTTGGAGACATTAATGCACGTAACTGCATGTAGATAGACATAAAGGGCCGCAGGTGCGTCCTTTACCTGCCAAGGTAAGAATGTCCTCATACAAATTTGTCCTTTCCTTACTGGAACTAATGCCTGAATAAACGCTTTCAGACACGAACAAGGAGAGCGCAGTTCCACCTCAATAATCACAAAAGCCTCTTGGACCTATAAGTTAGCTGTTTATTAGCTGTTAATTAGCTATTAACATGCATCTAGTTATATCAGCACTAGCTGATAAGAGTCACTAGCCCAGCGCCTTCTTTCCAGCCATACCTTGGTTCTCAAAGCAAAGATAACAGACAGTTTGGATGGGTTTTATCCATCAACCCGAGACTTTGCCTTCATCGTGTACAAAACACGAAGACGACCAACAGTGACTGTGTGACAGCTGCTGCCATAGACGACGGGGACTACCAGTGCTGGAGCCAGTCTTGCTGCTGCTGGGGTGGAGACACTGACCAAAAGTGCAGGGCAATGGAGCATACCCACTCGCCGGCATCCTGCAGCCCCTGGGACAACCCCCACAACCTCCCTGTATGCCTCCACATTTTCATCCAGTTAATAATTGACCCATTAACAGGGGTACTATTACTGCTCATCAGGCAAAAATCATGAGGAAAACCAGAACCCAGAAGGGATGTGGCACTTGCACAGCAGCATACAAGAGAGGCAGCAGGATTTTCTTTCAGAGCTTGGCGCTAATTAGGACTACTGCCTCCACTTCTCAGCTGATAACGACTGATACAAACACAGGGCATGTTTGATTCACAAAGGTGTTTCATCCTTTGATGCCTCTATTCACTTCAATTTAAGGGCAACCAAGTCAACACACTCGCCCTGTCTGGCCCTATCGGTTACACTCCCCTTCTGCATTCCTGCCTTTTAATTTCATCAGCTCTTTAACATAATTAGAAAAGGAATGCTAAAACAATTTTCACCTAATCTGAGCTCTCTGTGCTTGATTAACACCAATAATGACAGATATGTTTGCTGAGAAGTAACAGTTTTAATGGTTTTCTTGTTCGAAAATTAAGGGTGATGAGTGAGGGCAGGGGGGCAGAGTGTCATCTTTAAATTTAAGTTTAAATCACCTAAAAGAGGAACAGCTCTATGCAGAAAAATGTGAATATTTACCATTCCTTCTACTTCTTCATTAAAGCCATCCACTGGCGCACACTCGCTGGCGTGTCCGTAGCAGAAACAGTTCCCGCGAACCACCATGTCATAGATGGCATAGTAGTACTTCTCTCTGATCTCCATCCTAGAGTCCAAGAGATTATCTCCCAGCGTGTGCAGTTTGATGAATTTGACTCTCAGATTTGTGATCTTTAATAGGTCTGCAGGGGACACCAGAAAAAAAAAAACAATCAAACCCCGTTTTGGAGTTATTTACCAGATAGTGTATTGAATGGGAGGAAGCCAGGAGTGACTTCCCAAGCACACTTCCTATGGGCAGATTAGATCAGATTTAATTTCAGCACTTACATACTACACATCACATCATTTCATACTCCCAAATTAAAAAAAAAAAATTATTTTACTACAGGTTGATCACTGTACAAGTTAGTTTAAGCTTAATTAAAAATACTTGTCTATTTCATTGTAGACATAAACTGGCACAAACACAAATATTAAAGGCATACACAACAGTACCACTGAAAAGACACTGCTTCTTTGGGGCTTTAAAATGTAAGACGGGCAAGGACCTGATATTAAGGAACTGCTGACAAGCAGACCAGGAGCTTCAAGAGTTACAAGCTTTTTGGCAAAAAACTTAGTTGGAAACAAGACACGAATAATTCTTCTTTCTTATATGCCCAATTTTCCTAGCAAATATAATTAGTTACATTTTGCTGAAAGAAGCAACACCCCATCACTGACCAAATACAAAGGAGAAGTTCTCGGGGGATAATCCATGGGAAGACAATATTGCAGTAATTACTTCAGTCTACATGTTCGCTTTGATGTTATGAATCCTGTGTAAACTCTTATAGCCTTGAAACTAGGCTTGAAAAGCACTTCAAGCCCATGAAAGAGTTTCTCCTTTAAAATGTTGGTTAAAAAACCCATTCAACTGATATAGCAACTAGCAGATGCTCTTCTACCTCAGATATTTTCTTCTGCTCCAGTTAGCTTTACACTGAAGGACACGAACCGAAACTGAGAATGCATATTAAATCAGAGGTCAAGTTTAAGGCCAGGCACTGTACTCCCCTACTCAGGCCAAATGCCCCACGAGGTTTCTCTTTGAGCCATGCTCAGCAACAGATCTCTCTACCTTTGCATTCCTGGATTGTCATGACCATACACGAACACTACAGTAATTTGTGTTTTACGACCACATCTGTGTGGTCCAGCCAACTGTTCTAAAGTCACAGCTCAGATGTTCTAAAAAATAAAACACAACCCCCTTGATTTTAGCTAGAAATGCAAAATTATATAAGTACCATTATAGTTCTGCTTCTTTGCTTTCTGAATACTGTACAATTACAGGATCGTGTTCCAAGGTTTCTCTCGGTGACTGCATGTATTTTGGGGAGAGGGGGGTCTTTAATGAAAATAAATCCCTGATCAGTTAAGAAAAAGACCAACTACAATGACGTGTGTAAGAGCAATCCATTGAGTTGACAACACTGATTGCTATTTCCCAGCACATCATTGTCTGAGTCACGAAAACAAGCCCCACCACAAACGTATTCATATGACTTCGAAACAGTTATCAGAGTTAATGCATGGCTTTATCTGTGGCTTACTGGTTTTTGTAAGCAAATAAGCAGAGAAATGCTTCCAAACATGCCTGGAAGGTAACTGCATACATACTTTGAATCCTTGGACTGTACGGATCTTCAATGCGAAAAGCGGGATCTAAAACACGATATATCACCTGGAGGAAAAACGGTACAATGAAAGATTCAGCTTTAAAAATAAGAGAATCTGAATTTATATGGAAAAAGTTTATACAGCAAACATATTGGAAAAAAAAAACCACTGACCTCTCCCTCCGTTGAAGGTTCAATGTCAGAGTATCGGGAATCACAAATTATATCATCTACTTTCTTCATGGGTCCAGTTGAAATCCCAGGAAATGAGCTCTCACAGTCATATGCAAAATACCTATATACTTGCCATGTTTTTCCAAAATCAGATGATCTTTCTATCAACATTGCAGCAGGACGGAATGTCTAATGGTAAGAAAACCAAAAGATTGTATTCAATTAATTATTACTTGCATTTACATGGAGCGCTTTTAAGTGTGAGCAATCCACATGTCTGGATTTTAATCTCTCCCCCTGCACTGACTATTTCCAATATTTGGAAATATTGGAAATATTTTTCTGCCGATATCCCACTTTCTGCTCAGAGGTAGACTAAACCACAGAATACCCATCTTTAAAAAGACAGCACTCAGCCGCCGAGTGCTCAAACGTGCTTATAATAAATAAGCAAACTTGTAAGCTTTTTGGATTCCAAATCCTTTCTCAAAACTGAGGGTTAAAGCACGGCTTTAGAGAGACAAAAGGATTTCTTCCACTGCTTGTGGAAAGCAGCACAGCCTTCTTCCTGGCTGTACCTCCTTCACTAACCTTCTGCAAAGGACCTAATGGTGCTTCCCCTCCAGCTCTGATGCCCAGAAGTTCTTGCTGAGCAGTTATCTCTGATGCTCAGAAAAGCCCACCTCTTTTTGTCTGACCACACTACCTTTTACAGCGTCTCTGCCGTCCACTGCCAGCCGTCCTCTGTGCTGCATTAAGAAAACCTTCTTCTCTAAGGGGACTGAGAGGTTCAGCTTCATCCACTCTTGCTGCATTTGACTCCCCCAGTCCCCTGTGACCCTCCTCCAGCTCACCTTGCCCAGGCTCTGGCAGGCTGCATTCGCTTCACACAAACCACTGTCCTTACCTACACGTAATCAATCCTAGCACAGCTAGCTAATGAGATTTTTAAAATATCCCTCTGACCTAAAAATCCCACGTTTCAATTTATGTGCTGCCTTTCAAAGAGCAGGTATTAATTTAACACCTGGCTTGCACCTACCACGAAACGCCAACAGTCTCTTCATTAGTTTTATGTATTCAGAGGAGGCCCTCCCAGAGCCAAGCACAAAAGCATTTCAGTCACAGCTGGAAAGAAATGTTCTTTCTGCTTCCTGGCTGAAAATATCACCCAACTTACAAACTGGTTATCTCACCCAACAAAAAATGTAGCAACCCAGAGGTAAGGCAGCTCAAGCGTCTACCACACAAAGAAAGTCAACAAATCATCGTTAAAACTATCTTTCCCCCCCAGTCTTCCTCCTGATGGCAGACCAAGCCCAGTGGCACCGGGGCACGATGGCCGTAGCGCCCACATTGGGTCAGGGGCCTCTCAGGGGTCCCTCGCTGCTGAGGTCTGGCAGAAAGGACCACCTTCCACCTCAGCCACCACCCTGAGGCAGGGGGAGAAACCCAAGTTGATGCCACAGGAAAGAGGAACCAGCTCTCCAAGAAAGCCGACTGGTAAAAATTAAGAGATTAATTTGTCTACATGCGGAAAGCAGGGATTTAGCCCTGCAGGAACTGCAGCCCCTGAAACCACAGCTGAGGGTTGCCGCTAGCCCTTGCCTGCGATTTAGGATGTACGGGACACAATCTGCCATTCCAAGACATCTGTTTGTAAAGAAACAAAGCCACTTTGTGTACAGATGTTCCTTCTTCCTGAAGACCTTTCCATTTGCCAAATGAAAACTGATACCATGGCCAATTTTTTTTAAGAAGAAAAATCCTTGCTACTATATGATTTAGCAAATGATCTTCTAGAACACCACCACAAACCCCAGCTTCAGTGTGACTCCTTCTGCAGCCTCACTGGAGTTCAAACAAAACTCAAGCTACAAGTCACAACTCAGCCTTCCTGTGCAACTTCAGCAGGAGTTAATGGTTGGCAGCTCTAAAAAAATCAGCCCAAACAGCTCAGACAAAGCCCAAATATCAAATAAATGTGAAGGACTACAAGACCTCCCATTTCCTCATATTTCAGCGTTTGCAGTAAGGCTGCGGCTTCCTTACCTTGAAGGTCATAATGAGATGAGTGAAATGAAACTCAGCCTCCAGGTTCAGCTGGATAGTCACGTTTTCCAGACCTGCAGGGGCAAAGAAAAGAAGCCATGCAGCAAACAAGGACGGCCACCAGCATCCACATATAAATTTTTCCAAACCTCTTTGCTCCAGTGGCGCAGAGACTCCTTTCTTTGCCACTTGGCTCTGTTGCCAAAAAGGGGTATGAGGGGTCAGTGAAGTACGGGGAGACGCCGAGGACCTGCTGAAGAGCGTATGGCACACGGGATTCCTGTGCATCATCTGCACCAAACACCTTACACCCAAAGTGTGAGCCTGCACTGCCGTTATTTCAGACTGCGTAACATGGCTAACATCCCTAGATGTAGGGTAGGGATGGGGACTGCTATGGGCTGGATCCTGGCACCAAAGGACCCAGTGGCTGGTACAATGGGGATGCTGAGCCCAGACCTGCATGGTGACCCCAGGTTGTCCTCACACACTGCCGCCTGTCTTGGCAGCAACAGAGGCACAAGCTTCTGCAGCCCTAACACCCCAAATCTCATCGATGGCTGTTTCCCACCCTTCTTCACTCCCTCTGGACTGCCCTGTCCATCCGGACACAGGAACCTTTACAACCTGGTTTTGAAATAGCCCTAAAGCAACTACCACAGCCCTGCTTTGCAGTCAGGAGGGCTAAGGAACTGGTGAGAAGCAAAACGTTTTCCAAACTCTGCTGTATGACGGCCTGTGGTTAAGGACTCTACACAGAAAAGAAGAAAACAGTTACAAATATTATTTTGTCATATGAAAAGACCTCTCAAAACAGCTCGATACTAATTATACTGCAGTTAGAAATTAAAAAAAAATTAAAAATCAAGATTTACAGAGGGAAGAAAGGGTAAGAAATGAAAATAATAAACCAATAAAGCACTTAAATTTTGAACCAGCTGTAACATTATGTGGAGCGTGCAGCAACGGTCCCTTCTGCTGTACGCCTGAATAGAAGAAAACATGAATTGGACAGAAAGAATCATTTGTTTTTTATTGTTGAAGGACATTTTCATGACCTTATGAGCTAAGAACTTTTCTGTGCAAATGCTGCCAAGCCTGTTGCAAAAAACATGAATTATTTGGAACGCTAGAAGAGAGCCGCTGGAGACAAGCGGCTTCCTAGGCTGATCTAAATGGTTAAAAAGGATTTAGTGAAAAACTTTCTCTACCGGGCAGCAGAAGTGTTACAAATATTACCATTTTATTTTCATATACAGTAAGAGAGCTACTGCCAATGCATTTGCAGAAATCCCAGCCTGTCCAGCTGGCTTTAAGGCTTCAGCGTAGGACTGCTGTTTGAGAAACCTCAATGCCTTGTTTTGTATGTGAAGGCACGCCAAAAGCATAACCATAAAAGTAAAAAGGACAGAGGAAGGATTAAAAAAAAAAAAAAAGCGCCAACAAAAAAACATGCAATTTTTTTTTAACTAGCTGGCATGTTTCTGGTGTTCATTTTACTATTTGACGTATGGATACAGGGAGCCCAGGAGGGAGAAGGCAGTTTGCAGGGCAAGAGATATCCCTGGCTTTGCTCTCCCGGGGTAGGACGGGGAAATGGGAGGTGTGCAGGCAGGACGGCAGCCCCCGGCTCAGCGCCCAAACCTCCTTCCGCACCCTCCCTCCAGCCCAGCAGCGTGGGGAAGCCCTGCGGTGCTTCCTTGGCAGCGCCGACCCAGGATATTTACTCCTGGAAGGCTGCTCCGCTCCCGCTGCCCAAACATGAGGGAGATCTGGAACCAGTGCGGGAAACTTTTCTCTTTAGGAAATGATTCTTGCAAAGTGGTGG
>VZSZ01000334.1:70067-128056 GCA_013398815.1 Ibidorhyncha struthersii
CTGCTCCCCGGCTGCGGGAGCGGGCTCCGGGCAGGGTGCAGCTATCGGGGGGGGGGGGGGGGGGGAGGATCACCGATGGGGGGATCCGTCTCCCTGCCCCTGTCTTTGGGGAAACAATGCGGGAATGGGGGTTTTGACCAAATCCTGCCTTCTGCCTGGGGTGCGGGAGGGAGGGATGGAGGCATGGATGGTGATGGTGGATGGAGTGTACCCATGCGGCAAAGCCCAAAACCCAGCGAAGGGCCAGGGGGTTGGCAACCATCGCGCGTGATGCTCAGCGGCCCTGAATCACCTGGTGCTGCCGTGCCAGCTCGCGTGGCTGGGGAGTGCCATTCCTGGGGATGGTGTCCATGCTGCCATGCGTGGCTGCGCCTGGCCCTGGCGCAGGCAGAGAGGCCCGTCAAGCCTGGGCCGGCAGCTGCCGGGTTGTTTCTCATTAGCTGAGAGCATGCGGCGCTGCTGCCTTCCCAGGGGCGGCTGCGAGGGGTGAATGGCTGTGCCGGAGCTGCCCTCACACTCCCAGCCTCCTGCTTCGGTTCCCTGGGCTCTGCCGGGGGACACGGGGGCTTCATCAGCTGGCAGCAGAGTCCCCTCGGCTCCCAGGGAAAAGGTTTACTGGTAAATAAACGCTGAGGAGTGGGTACAGAGGATGGACGTGTTTGAAGAGCACAGCCCCAGCTGGGTGCAGGCTGGGACAGATGCCTGGGTTTGTATACCCGAGTTTTACTTGCACATGTGTAACACGTAAACTTGTGTAAATCTTTACCTGGTACCAGTGTCCCTCAAGAACACTTTGCCCTCGCTATTTGCACTGCCGGAGTGGAAACACACCACGGTCTGTCTGTCCCAGCAAACCCTGCCGAGGTAGGTAAATATGTTCATTCTCATTTTACAGATGGATAAGCAGAAACAGAGAGATACCAAGTGACTTGCCCTAAAGGTTAAACACCAGGTCTGAAACATAACCCAGTACTCCCGACTGAAGAACTTGTGGGGCTGTTTCATTAAAGATATCCAGGAAATTAAACCATTTTAAGGTGACAGGGCAGGTATCATA
Source organism: Ibidorhyncha struthersii (assembly GCA_013398815.1). Classification (NCBI taxonomy): domain Eukaryota; kingdom Metazoa; phylum Chordata; class Aves; order Charadriiformes; family Charadriidae; genus Ibidorhyncha; species Ibidorhyncha struthersii. The sequence continues at coordinate 71,125 of VZSZ01000334.1, forward strand.
ATGCTAAACCTCTTCTGCAATGTGATCTTCTAAATTCACAAAACTAATTCAGTTTCACAGTCTGGTTATGTAAACCACAGCAGGGCTTTGTTTTTAAGCCTCAGTACAACAAACTTTTTTGTACAACAGAAAATGTTTTACCCTGCTGTGGTTAGACACTCCTCCAGTCCACAGCAGATGGGCAGCGGCATCATTCCATGTGTGACTGTGCAAGGACAGAGTGTTTCATTGCCACTGGATTATTTTATTTTTCAATTTTCATAGAAGTTTTCTCCTCTTTTTCCTCCCCGTTTCATAGCCTTGTAGAAGTCCTATCATCCCCTAAGTCTAAAATGGGCTAAAGTTGCCCTCCGGAGCTCCTTGCTGCTGTGGTTAGGCTCCTTCCTGCTTTGCCACGGACAGTGTGACAACGTGCTGCACTTGTGTGACAACACGCCTAGCGTGACCCTGCATCAGGGATGGAGTTGGAGTTGTAGCCACAGACCGGGGTGGCTACCGTCACCCGTGACCATGGCCACCTTTCAGAGGTAGCCAAAACCACCAGCATTCCCTGTGTGGGTAAGGAGGTGCAGTGAACTTGTTTGTGTCCATCGCTTTCTGCAGTGCTCGTGAGCAATAGCGAGTGGGAGTATTTTAATTTGATTCTTCACCTGATAAAAATTCAGTTTTGTGTTGTGTCCTATACTTGCGGTTGGTGAAGCAGCTTTACAGCCTTGGGGTGTCTGTGTTTGTGCTGGGTTGGGAGTCTTCTCAAAGAACGAAATTTCGGAATTTGACCTCAGTGGGACCTACTTGATCACTCTTTTTCTTATAACACTGCAGTGGTGGAGTACCTATCAAATAGAGCTGATGAGATAATTTTTGATTAAATATATATTTGATTGTTAAATATATATTTGTGGATTTGGTTAAGTGCCGTTTGCATTTTGATTAATGTCATTGAAGTCAAAATGCTCTACAGCAAGATACTGATTTAAATATTTTTTTTCAAGAAACAGTATTCTGAAGCCACTTCTGCCCACAAGGAAGAGGGCCAGCGGGAACTAAAAACAGGCATTTTTGATCTAGATACAGCATTTTCCCACAAATTTACTTTGCAAAAACACTTTAAAAATTTTTGTACCACTTCCAGTGGGGAAAGCTGCGCAGATGAAAACTTCAGAAGCTGTCACAGGATGGATTTGGTGTTCTGTAGCCGCTGGTCCCATCAGGTCTGCGCGCTTTGTGTGCCGGAGCATGCTTGGAGGAAGGCAGGGGAGGTTAGACTCCATGCTGACTTTCTTTTTCCTGTTTCTGTTTCTCTTCCAGTGATTTCTCTTTGCCCGCATGGATACATCTCCCCTCCAGGCCTGTTTAACAGCATTGTGTTTACAGACTCGGGGCTTGTCAAAAGCCATATGGCAACACTCACAGCCAACAGTTGATTTTAGGAGGAAGTTGTCTTTCAACTTTCTGCTCGTGAATTCAGATTTTTAAAGCCATGAATGAAATAATTTTGGCTTATATGCAATTGGGAATTTCCATCGAAGCGTTTCAGTTTGCCTGCTTCAGGTGCAATGCAACAGGGCTACGCCGAAACCCGCAGGAAATCCTTCGTTATTTGGAGACCCGTGTGTGAGCAGCTGAGTGAGTTGTGTGCTCCAAGTAAAACAGAGATGCTCGATTTCATTATGGCAAAGTCAATCTAAACACACTCATCTGATTACAGCCTAGTAACTTATAAAGAAGCCTCACACCTCAGAGATGATTTTTTAAAGTGCTAAAATTCAGAAAAAGTTAAACCTCAAATTACATGCATACCTGCATTCAGGTGTCTTTGTTAGATTATATCGAAGTTATAATTTGATTCCATCATTTTCACAATAGAAGCTATTATATGGGTAACGCATGTTGCACATTGCCCTGGAGCACAGCTGGTTTGAATTAGAGAAATATCTCTGAAATCTCATCTGTGCCAACAATTCCCACCCAAGCCCCCCACCGCATACAAATGCTACTTTAGCTCTCCTAAACACAGAGTGATATCCGTTGGATTGAAACAATGCCTGCTTTTAGATAAGGATAGTTTTAAGGGTCCTGCTGGCATGAGGACTGGTAAGCGCTAAGAGCCCCGTATTCCTGCAGAGCATTCCTCGCTTTACAGATGTGGTCTGGGCTGCAGCTGAGCTCTGAAGCAGCGCTGGCCTCCTCACCCAGCTGAATGAAGTCCATGATGGAGGCTCACTGTGGGACAGTCCAGCTGGGAATGACACGACTGGATTTAACGGAGGAAAAGCCATCGTGAGTCTGCTCAGCGTCCTGTAGGAGTGTGTATACCAAGGGCAGGATTTTGAAACTGAGGCGTAGCGCTCTCCAGTCTCTTTAAAACCCTAGCCCTTCTGTAGCATTTGCTTAGCCCCAGTCTCTTTCTTTATATTAAAAAAAAAAAAAAAAAGGAATTATAAACTAAAATTTAAGACAATTCCGGTGTTCTTTATGGCTACAAGAAACTGTTGAATGAACCCTGACTTCTGTGAAGCACTGCACGTGGGAGAAGAGCTGGAGAAACAGTTTTTCAACATTTGTGGCCCTTCAGACTCACTGCTTAAACCTAAGAGCTGGAGTAGTTGGTTGCATTAATGAAAAATGTGGGAAACCCCTTATAAGCATAAGAAAAATAAGCATCGAAGGAGGGGCATTGACAAAGAAGTGATTTTGAAGTTGTTTTCGGCGTTATGCATCTGTGCACTGCCATCCAGTGGGCACTGGGGAATTGGCTGCCTGTCGCCCACCTCTAATGGCCCAGCGCTGCACGGAGGTACTGTACTGCCTCTGTGCATTTTCAGTGAACATAGGGGGACTCCCATATGGTCAGGGGTTCCTAGTGCCCCCCCTGCTCCGTCTCAGTGAAGAGATGGGGATGGAGGAGCTATGGTACCCTGGGGATGCCACTGTTAGTCAGCCGGGATGGCTACAGAAGCCCGTGGCCCTTATCTGCATTGCTCCATCCCAGTCTGTGCAGCCCCGTGCGGGCTGAGGCGCTGCCACAGGTTATTGAAGGGTTCTGCGGAAGACACAGGGTGTTGGGAGTCTGTCTGTGAGGCTGTTACCTGCAGCTCTCTGAGCAATCCTTTTGCATTTCCGCCCCCCTACAGTGCAAAGCCCCAGGCTGTGCACAGGAGTGTATTATAGAGCTCCCTCAGACGACATCCTGATTACTTAATCAGCAGGTTTATTAAAAGGTATTTCCTATTTCCATATAAACTCAACTGGACAAAAAAAAAAAAAAGAGAAAATTACCTTATTCACTGTGCCAAAATACTACAGGCACCTTCAGATGTATTTACAGAGGACTGCCTTCCGTGCCAGGAAGCTCAGGAGGTGGTAAGCATGGAGACTTCAGTTGCATTTTACCTGATGGTTTGCTCAAGTCCTAACTTTTGCATGTTGCATACTTGCTTTCCTGCTCCGTGATTTCATTTTTAATGGCTATCACTTGTTCCTCTAGTTGTCTCAGTTGCTCTGCCTTGTCTTGTTTGGTTTGATTCAGGTCCTGAAGCTTCTTCTCCAAATCTGGAAGAGTAGAGACATGCAGTGATGCTCATATTTGTTGAGTAAGTAAAATCCAGGGATTAACAGTGTTTCTTCTCCCAGCAGTTTTAGAAGCAATAAGCCCATTTCAAATGGGGAATGTTCTATATGCAACTTGGGGGAAAAGTCTGGCTTCCAAATAGCAAGAGAAACATGACAGCCTTAAAGAAATCAATTTCTCAGCATGTGCTTTTGTTCATCAGCTAGCATGGGGCAGGACAGGGATCTCTTAAAAGAGTTGGATTAAATGGAAACACTCAGAGGAACAGTGTGTCCACTGGTGTGTGTAAAGCCTAGACAGTTCGGGCGTAATGGGCTTAGGTCTACCTCATTCACAGGAATGTTTTCTGCTGGTCCCTGTGAAGCTACACGAACGTAAACATACTGGTAATGAGTCAAACCCACATTATTTACTGCGTGTTTCCAACGCACTTCTCATCTGGGCATTGGGAGTGACTGGGATGCTCTTAATGCTTCTCCTCAAGGTATATGCTCAAAATATTTATTCGGATCCTGTTGTGAAGAATTTGCTCCAGGGATGGAATTTCTGTCTCAGTTTTGCTGATATTACATGGTATTTTCGGATGTCGAGCCTGGCAGGATCCTAGGCCCAAGGTTTCCCAATGGGAATGCCCAGACCTTCACTGCAGGCAGAATTAGGTTCCCTGCGTGCAATTACAGGACATGTGCTTTTCCTGTTTGGTGACCCTCTGAACCCACCCAAGGGGCTATGTGAGAACTGGTGCTGGTATGGCCACAGCAGCTGCCGTCTCTGCTGCCCGTGACTCCTCTGCCTCTCATACATGGCCCTGCGGGTCCAGGGCACATCAGCTTCAGTCTCCACAAGCCGGTATTCGTACCTGGTTTGTTCTGCCATTGCTCAGAGATAATGTCTGCAGGGGAACAAGTATGGAGTGATGGAAAACAGCTACCCTGCAGCTCTATAACACAAACCATCACTCAGGTAATGCAAGAAAAGAGAGAGCGTGGAGGAAAGATTTAAGGTCCAAATGCCCGAAGGAAGTGCTTAAATCAAGTCTTCCAGCTAAACCTGCAGCCAAGTTTTATGCAGATTTTGCACTTGTCCTGTTTTTAAACTGTCTGAATCAAATCACTGTAAGTCCCTGCATGGACACTTCTTAAACTCTGCTTATAGCAACCAATTTATGTCAGAAAAAGTACATGATACAACTCAATTCAACTACTTTTAAACTGAGTAGCTTCAAGCAGGGATTTTCACCAGTTACATTGTTTTAAACCTGATTTCAGGTGAATTTAGTCTGTTAGTGTCTGTGGGCAAGGACTTCAGTTTAATTCATGACTGTCACAATTTTCACCACTCCCTATGGAAGTGAGAACACCACCTGTTAATCTTTTAATTTTTTTTTCAGTCTCTTCAGCCAGTTTTTCTGCTTCTTCTTTCAGCTGTTTCACTTTTTGTAGTGTTACTTCTGGAATTCCTTGGGCTTTTAGCTTTTCTTGAAGAATGGTGTATTTCCTTTTAATGTCAGCAAATTCCTGTAACAAAATGCTGTTACTTAGTTTAAGAGCATCTCATACTGAAGGAGATTTTTATACCTTTTTTTTCACTATCCTCTTTGAACCAAACTTTAAATCTCTCATTCTTTTAAATCTTAAAAAAAATTCCATGAGTGTACTTCGAACAATGCTTTGTAAAACCTGATAAAAATCAATTAAAACAAACTGCCAGTGGAATAATCTAAAGGGGAGCGTGTAAAGGATGTAAAGAAAATATGATTTAAGATTTTTAAAGCTTCTGCTGTTTTTACTTCTTTTAATAGGGCTTTTCTGTAAATTTCATTTTGGCATGAGACAATTCAAATTTAATTTATTATATGTAGCAACATTGGGGTTTTTTACATTTTTGGCTGTAGTAATTTTTACTGGCTAATCCATTCCCTGCTGATTTAGCTTGCTGTTCAGGCTGCAGTTTAGATTTCATCTAGGTTTCTTATAACCTGCAAGCTTGGTTATGCTCCAAGATTGCACTGTGGGTGCCTGGTTCTCCTCACAATTCTAGCAAATTTCTAGCTGCGGTCTCAAAAATTGGAGCTACTGAAAAGCATCCAGCCAACCAAAAACTCCAAGTAACTCCCACAGCAATTTTCTCTGAAGAAGAATGGCATGAGATGAATGGGCAGGCTGCTTCCATCACATATTTTAATATCTGGTTTTGTGATTTGTTCTGTTGTGTTTACTGGTGCCCATGGTGACTATGAGTCTTATACACACTGCAAGGAAAAATGTCACCGAGTAGCCAGGGAAATGTGTATGTTTTCTTTCGTTCAGGCAAACAGAAGTGTTATATGCCAGAAGCCTTAAAATAAAAAAAGAAATTATTCTTAACCTGTGACATTTTACACTGCATGGCATAAGGAAAACATTAACAGTTTTGAGGAGAGCAGGGTAATGCAATTACGCTTTTGAATCAAAAATACTATTAAGCGTGGAGAGAATCTTTTTTCCCTTAACATGTGACAGAAAGGCTTACGTTATCAATATTCTGGGCTCGCTTGTGTGCTGATTCTGCCTCTGTTCTTGCCTTTGTAGCTTGATTCTTGTTCATCAGCATTTTTGCCTGCAATGTGGCGATTTCATCTTCCATCTCAGACTGTTTTGCTGACAAGTCATTTAGTTCATCGTTTGTCTTGTTCACTTGGTTCTCAGCCTAAAACAGAGCAATTGAAGGCTGTGGTTTCTTAAGCAATGTCCATCCAGCTTGCAGAGTGTGGTAATGAGGGAGATTCATGTCAATTGATTAAGAAGAGACGCTTAAACATTATGGAATCAGTGCCATATCTACGCCACGTTCTGGTTTTATTTATTTAAGTTTCCATTGAGGAAACTTTGAGATGAAGTATCTTTTTCTAAAATGTATGTAGTAAATAAACATATTTATAGCAAGATACCTGTGAGATTTGTGTTCTGATGCCTTGTATCTCTTCATTTAACTTTATAAAAGTGTTTTTGGAGTGTCCTTGGGACTTCAAAACATTTTTTAGTTTATTATTAATTTCATCCACAGGCGGAAGAGCTTTAGCTGCTTTGCTAAAATGGAAAAATAGAAGCATGTGTAGTATCATGGTGTAGAGAGCAAAGCAAGAACACGTTTCAAATGCACCCATGCTCACGTACAGAAATGTTTCCTCAAGTCCAACAACCACCGTTAAAATTGTGGTTTGTGAGTCGGCAAAGCAAAATCTCAGTAAGGGACTTTGTGTGGGAGCACATGAGCTGCTGTATTAAAGGTGAGGCTGGATGCTGCGGGCTGCCTGGTGGGGCCACGGGGAGTAAGGAAGACACAGGTGAACATATTTTCTCCCTCCCCAATTCTTGTTGGTTCTTTCTCACCCATATTTAAACCTCCCAGTGAACCAGATGTAATGCTCCACTAGGTCTAGTGTGGGAGTAAGTGGCTGCTTTGGCCTCTTTGACTCAGCAAGCAGAGGAGCCAAGACCTGGAGGGAGCTGCCTCGTCATGGCTCGTTCCTGCTGGAGAGGCCCTGTGGAAATGGCAAGCCGAAGTCTGCTGTCATCTGAGCTTTTCCTCCAGTGTTACTAGGATACTGCCTGGGGTATGGGGCAGTCCTAGAGTTCACAGTGCCACCCCAGCTGGAGTTGGCACATCAGTACGAGAATACTCTACTCACTCTGCTTCTTGTGCCTCCACCAGCAGCGTCTGAGCTTCCTCCCTTTTTCTGTTTCTCTTATTTGCTTTCAGTTTGTACTTCTGACAGTGGTTCATAATGCTCCTGATTTTGCCAAGCATGCCTGTGAGCTCTCGTGGAGTCAGGGGAAGGTTTATTTGCAGAACGTAATTTGCCACCTTTTCAATGTCTTCTGGAGGCGCGCTCTCATCTGCAACAGAAATGGAGCTGAAGGTATCCTGAAGCAGCTCTTTCCTCCCAGTGAAATGTAAATGATCATTATGGCTGCCTACCCTTTGAATTATGTGGGAGAATAAAGCTGACAGGCACAGCAAGGGGGTAAGAGAATTATCTCCAATATTTTGTAATTTAATATTCGGCTTCCAGGTACTGCTGTTAGTGTTGTCAGAGCTGGCTAAACTGAGGATTTGAACACACTTTGAACTGGGTTATTAAAATTCTGATGTAGAACTGAGCCCATGGAAGGTTTTAAATCGGTGCATGGCACAGCTAGATGTGTCAGAGCCCATTTCTCCCTTGGCCCCCAGATCAAAGAGGTGCTGGAGAGACTGGGGTGTGAATGGAGCTTTCCAAGCCGGCCGGTGGGTGTAATCCCTTCCCTGGAGTTGCCACAATATTGAGAAAGTGGTTCCTTCACTGGTTAATGAGAAAGGCTCAGCTACAGAAGGAACTTGGGTCAGACTCCGATAGGATGGGAATTTACAGTAGAAAAAATTTATTTTGACAGAAAAAATTTATTTTGACAACTCCCCTTCCAAATGAGCTCGTCCTAGTCCTTTGCTAAGAGGCACAGGCACACAGAGTAGTCAATGCCCTGTGAAGTCTCATCATCACTTCTGTTTTCTGCTCACTTCCCTTTATAGACAAGACCTTGGGTGATAAAACAGTTGGAACAAATATTCGTGCTAATGCTCCAAAGTAACTCACCAAGAATTAAATAGAAGGCATTTACTCTGCAAACAGTAGTGCATCCCTGAGAACTATTTTCTGTAGAAATATATTAATCTAAAATTACCATTCGTGTCAAAGTAGGGTACAGCAGATTTAATGTAACTGTACGCATCTCAGCTGTTACTGTTCTTAAACTTCAATTTACAAAACAAAAATTCATTAGAAAATGCTTTTATAATTGTTAGTAAATGCTGTATGTCTCACTCAGAAACATAGAAGAAGAGCCAAAAGTGGAATTTTCAATTGCTGTCAAATAAAAATCTGAGAATCTTAAGGACTTAAATGGAGTTTTTCTTCCAATTCAATAAAATAACTTAAATGTTCCCAAACAAAGGAAGTCCTCTGCCCTTGCTCCCATTTGGATGTAGAACTATGAACGCCAAAGGACTGCCAACATCCTTAGAAACTCATGAGATCAGCTACATTCAAGAGATTAAACAAATCCTACCACATATGAACTCCTTTGATGTGCATCTGGTAAAAAAAACTTACGCTGCATTTCTTACAGCATTTTTCTGCAGTCGTGAGGGTGGAAAAACTTTTAGGGTATATATGGTTGTTTTGTTATTTTTTTATGAGAGCTGTGAAGTTCTCCCAGAATCCTTTGATTCCTTGAGTTACAGCTTTACGGAGATGATGGAGCGGTATGTGTCCCAATTCCCACGCTCCCTAAGGAGAGGCTCTATTTATGGGCCTGGAAGAAGGGGGTGGAATAACAATTTGAGGATGCATTGGACATGCCTGGTCGTTATATGTTGTGTGAAATTATCTTAGTAGTCCTTTACTCAGATAAACCAGGAACGGAGGGAATTACCTGCATGCTTCAAATTAAGCACAATTAAGCATAATAAAAGATAACAATCAGAATGTAACAGATCTATTGGAAAATTAATATGAAGTATAGTCACCTGGGAGAAAGAAGCACGAGAAAAAAAGGGCTTTAAAAGATTGCACAGATTAGGAGATAGACAAGAAGTTTCATGTGTATACAGCCAGATAATTTTCTGGCTGTCTACTATGTTATATTATCTTGGAATATATATTAAAAATTAGTCAAAAAACTTTGTGTCTTTACCTAACAAGAATTCTTTCACTTTTCGGATGAACTTCTTAGTGATCCCTTCGTCAGCTTCAATTTGATTCTTAGCCCTCTCCAGTTGTCCGTTAAATTGTGAGCCTTTCAACTTGCTGTCTTCTGCGATTTTTCTAATGCTTTCAACCTGGAAATATTAATAGAAATAGCAGTGCCACTCTCTGGAGGTTGTCAATCATTGCTTGGCAGGTTGAGCTCTGACAGAAAGATGTGGCTCTGACACACTTGATGTGGCTTTGAAAAGTAGTAGGAGACCCCTTTGGGGAGCTCCAGAAGTTGCTACATCATGGCCTTCATCTGGTCCCAGAAAAAGCTTCAATCAAGCATTTTTTTCTCTCCACAACCACTGCTAAACCACAGCCCCTTCTGTTTCTAAAAGAAGGTCCTGACTGTTATTTTCTGTTGCAATACTGCAGCATGTCAGTGATCTGATTCAGTACAGAAAAGGCACATAATTTCATTTGCCTTTTCGCATTGAACTTTCTGTTAAAAATACACTTAAGAGTACACAAATAAGGACGATAGAGCTTAAGGCTTGTCTTTAAAAGTTACATTTTGCCATTAAATTAGTATACTTGATAATTTAAATGAAAGCTTTAGATCAATCATTGAATTCCAACAATATTTTGCTTTGCTAGGGGCTATGCTTTGCCTTAAGGAGTTGCACAGGTACCGCCGCTCTGCAGTCTGCAGAGGGAAGAGATTCACTGTTTCCCCATGCAACAAGAAAATGGTATTTTCATTTCTGAAACATCTCAAAATACTTCACTCATATTATCACAGAGCTGCCTGAGGCTTGTGAGTGCCAAAGGCAATGTCCTGACAGCCCGGCACTCCGCAGCCTGACACTCACCACCTTGGCAGATGCCTTTTGCTGCCGCCCCTCAGTGTCCTGGGGCCCCAGGCATGTGCCTCGATTGCTCATTTCTAAACCCCTTAGCTGTGATGCAGAGTGTCACAAGCATTTTAAAGAGAGGAAATGGATGCCCCGGCACCCTGCAGGGACAGGACAAAGCCACAGCAGAATGACATGTCTGTTGGAAAATGTGTTTTGCCTATAACTGTAGCAGGCATCATCTCTGACTGTTAATGAGAACAAACTGTCTTTACTGGTATTTTGGGATCTGTCTGTTTTGTTTCCTTGGCACAGGTTGCATGGGCCACACTTTTGCTCGAGTTTTCACTGCTACTGTGCAGTACAGCCAACTACTTAATGCTGTTCTAAACATCAGCAGGGGCAGAAAACCTTCATCTTGAAATTATTTTCAAAAATTATTTATTGGCAAACATAATAGTCATATGAAGTTGTATAGATAGAGCTTAACACTATGCAAAGCAGTAATCCCATTGCAGTAAGCGTGGGCCATACTCAGGCTACTGACAAATGGTGCCATTTGAATCTTTCCCAATAAAAATATAGACAATACTAGCCTGATCTCCCCAACTTCCATAGGCACAGGGCACCATGACTCGTGAGATCTTGGCAGCTGTGAGGAAGAGGAAGGCATATCTAGAGCCACAGTCTCTTGGTGGGACTGGCACCTAATACTCCATGTACTGAACCATGATAGGTCTATAATGTTGGGACAGGGTCCATCGCTATGTCACTGCCCTTTGTCCAAGGAGCAGGTGAGTTTTTGTAGAGTTGTGACCTTCCAAATCTCATCCTCCACCCATTTCACTGAACAAATGCAGGTTTGATATACAGCACCTGATTCTCAGGTTCCTGTAGCTGAGTAGTCAAGTTATTTAGCAACACAGCAGTCTCTTCAGCTTTCCTGAAGGCATCACTGGAGAGAGGAAGAGCTCCGCTGCAGTTTGGGCCACCGCACTGCCCGAGTCCCTGACTGTCCCGGCACAAATCTCCCCCACAGGCTGCTGTGACACAGGTCTGGTCTTCTGGCACACCACAGATCTGCAATAAGGAACATGCTTATGTCAGGACTCCTCTGGGGGCCTAAGATACACTCCTGGAGAAAGGAAGATGTTTGACATCATATGAACATTGAACATAGGATGGGATTTTCCCAAAGACATGGTGGTCTGGTCTCTCCGAAGGTGGGTGTCACTGGCAGTTACAGGTCCTCTTCCCCAGACTTTAAGGATGCAACAACGGCCCATGGCTCTGAGCATCCTTGCAGGAGCCATTTTTTGGGCTCCATGTGTTGCACTAAGATCCTTGCTTCACTCCTCTATGGCAAAAGGGCTGAAATTGTCCCCTGGCCATATCCAGCCCAATGGCTTGTTCTAAAGGATCCAGATCACCTCTCACACAACGTGGTACTGTGTCTAGCCCTCCATAGAGTTTGACACAGCTGTTGAGACTAAAGGCCTAGATGGATGATCTCTTCCAGATGTGGCAGGGATGGCTGAAGGTGCTATCAGGTATTCATTGCTGCCCTGCAGAAAGACAAAAATCCCTTCCTCTCCCATGGGTGATGCAAAGGATATGTGAGCACTCTCCATCCACTCCAGAGCAAAGTTGCTCTGCTTAGTTTAAGTTTCTGATGGAGGAGGCTGGGCTTAATCTTTATGAATTTACACTGACGTCCTCTTGAGACTAGAAAGTGCTGGGTCTGCCGTGGGAGCAATGGCTTCCAGACGGGTGGTAATAACCACAGCTGAGAAGTGCAGCTGTTTCTGACGTGACTGTATGTCTGTGCCAGGGAAGAATCATTTTCCAAATTTAAAAATGCATGTAAGCACCCTTTTAAAATAAAACCTACTAAGAGCATCAAAAAAAGAGATTTTTGTTTAGTTCACATTCAAAGTTCACAGCGCCTACCTTTTCATTCAGGTTTTGGATGTTGGGGCTCTTGATTGTCTTGAGCTGTTCCAGCACATTGCTTGCTTTCAAGGCCTGATGGCCCAGCATAGCGAGTGCATGGTTCCTGGCATACTCTGAGTATCTTACAATAGGGGTTGTCCCACTGGTCTTCTGTTCTGCCATCAATGATACTTCAAAGTGTTTCCTAATGTTGCTGGTGGCCTCTGTAGCGGCAGAAATAGGGTTTAGTACCAACTGTAGTTTGGTTGCATTTAATTAATGTATTTACTTGAATTCTGGACAAATGGTGAGTGACAGGTGATTCAGTTTGTTATCGCTGGTGTTTGATTTGGGACAGCAGGGAAGGACAGGAACTGTCATTTCCTCAGTCAGGCTTCTTAATCCTTTACTCAGCCAGTTGCCAGACAGGAATAGTTATTGATACTCATAAAACCTGCTAAAATATGTGCAAACACAGTGGAACCCATGTCATTCTTCAGAGTCCAAGGTGTATGAGAAGCCAATGGAAGATACAAAAATATGAAAGTGATCCCATTAATGACACAAACTGCTACTGATATGCATTCATCAGTAGCTCATGTATTGCTGCTGTTGTTGATCTGATAAAGCTCCTGTCATTTATGCTGTTTTGAAGTTTAGGCAGGAGAACTGTTTCTGCCACTTATAAAACCTATGAAATGATCAGCTCTCTGAAGTGATCAGCTCTCTGTGAGTCAGGAAATCATTTGTCCTGTCGGTTCAGCATAGCACCCAAAAGTTAAATGGTCTGCTGAACTAAGGCCAAAATTTAGATTACAAATGGGAGTTTATGAGTTTTCTTTGGCTCTGGAAAATCCAATTTCAGGGCTGATGCATTAAAAAAAAAAAAAAAAAAAGCATTTCCATGATAAGTTTGTAGGCGAGGCAAAAAATACTTTTCAGCAAGAAGCTTAGTGTAAACTTTGCCTTAAGCAGACTCAAAAGTGTTGGAGAATATTACGTTTTTTGCAGCACTCTGGCCTTTTGCAAAACACATAATTTAAAGCTGCTGCTGCTGAGGCTTCCCAGATCTCCAGAGAACCCAAAGTTGTCCCCACATCCCCAGGCAGAAGTATGTGCAATGGGCCAGAACTGATGTGTTGGCAGTGAAAAAGCATTAGAGGTCATTAACGTCCCTCTTTGTGCTGTTAACCGACTCAGTTACTAGTTGAAGGTAATGACAAGGCATTCGTCAAGTCCTGTGTGCTTTGAATCAGTCTCTAAAGCCCTTGGCCTTGCTTTGATTGAAGCTGAACAATGTTTAGTTATCGTGTGGAAACAGGGCTGTTTATTTTATCTTGTAACTCTTGGAAACAATGTACAGTTTAAAGTTAGCTCCTAATACAAAATACCTGGCAAGGGGCTGCTGTAACTCCGTATCTAAGCCAGAGGCTGTTTTCTGTGCAACAGTTTCTTTGCAGGAATATTTTACAGTGGTTCAGCTCTCCATTAAGTGTCCCAAATGCATTTTTCATGCTTGGTTTGTGATGGAGCTGTAGAGCTTCCAAGTTCCTTTACGTTAAACATAACATCTTAGCACAGGCTTGATTTAGAGCCTAGGAAGCTGCACTCACTGCATTACCATACCACGGTGGCTGCAAAGCCAGGGGCCAAGGCTGGAAAGCCATAATTTAATGACATCTCATAAACTGCAAACATTCTTTTAAGGATACTTCTGTAGTTTTTGCCAGTGATTTTAATTCATCATTAGATATTGATATTTCCAGGTCAGCCAGCTGAATGTATGCTTGTGAGGAAGCCTCTGAGTCCTGATCCTCTGCAAAGAGAGGTAAGTAGGGACCTGTTCCCCACATGTGTCCAGGGCACAAGTGCCAAATGTGCCTCAGATGGTGTACATGGCCATATCCTGTTGCACGGACACCTACCTGTTGTAGGTGACCCTGCTCTGGTGGGCGGGTTGGACTAGATGATCTCCAGAGGTCCCTTCCAACCCTGACTATTCTGTGATTCTGTGATCCTGCTCTACCTCAGTGAAAAAGAGAGAGGGAAAAGCAGACAAAGCCATACTGATGATGTGCTGCTGGTTCCAAAATGAAGATGGGGTGAGGGAGCCAGACTTTCTCCCAGATACCAGAGAAGCTGGTTATCTTGAGGGAAATGTTATTTCTGTGCTATTAGATGCTTGGTAGCAGAAGCAATTAATATTTGTGGCCCTGACCAGAAATTCAGCTTAAAATCAAGGTCTTCCCCTCCCCACACCCCTGTGTGCTTTTTATAGGGCTGTTTATCCGTCTCCCGAGACTGAAAGTCAAAGCAGCTTTGGAACATGACCAGAGAGCACCACAGATGCTTCAGCTGCGCATCCACTGACCTCCCTGGGATTTATTGTTTCTTTGTCTTCCTGCCTTTCTCAGAGTCTGCACAAGACAGTTGAATTGGGAAGTGGAGCCTGGGAGAGCTGGGCTGACCGCTCGCACAGGGATCTGTACGGAAGAGCCAGTGCCAGGGGCACTGCCAAGTACAACAGGCAGGGAAGCCCTAAATCTCAATTAATCCCTCTTTTCCCCTCTTCTTTTTTGCTCAGCTTTGTATTCCATTGACTTTTCCTTCTTTTTTTTTCAATCTGCTGACAATCTCCTGCCACTGTGGATGATCTAACATCTGTTTGAGATCCCCGACGGTTACATCCTCGTCTTTCTCCAGGAACCAATCTGTGACATTGTCATTACTGCTATTAGCAGCTGACGGAGATTATACTTAGCTCAAGCACAGACGGTGTAATTCTTTCAAAAATGCCAAGGAACTCAGTTCTGACTTCACATTTTTTGATGATGGAGAGCTAGTTCCTTACCACATAAAGTCATGTATTTTCCCATGGGAACACTAAGAAGTTGCACTATGACTTTCTGCTTTAATTAAACAAACCATTGCATTCTTTAAGTATTGCTAAGAGCAAGAGGAGGCAGAAGTGGGGAAAAAGTCCTTTGCTGTTCTACTGTACGATCTGTGAATCTATACGGTGAAACTGGGTGGCTTTTAAATCCTGATGTAAACATTGGGATTTACGAGACTTCTGACTGATGTGACCATGGCACGTGCATCTGAAACTTAGGATGCTAGAAATCCTAATGCATTTTAAGACAAAAGGGAATTTGGAATGTTGTTAGTATTTACCTTTTTGAGCTATCATAGGAAGCTAAAATCTTTGAAACGTTGTATGGTTTGATGGTGAGAAAAACATTCTGAAATTTCACGGAAAATATTCACCTATTTCAATTAACTGCTGGCTGCCTTACCTTTGCGGTTCAAGTAATGAAAACTTTCATGCAGATGTATTTTCTGTTGTAGAAGTTCATACACTAGATCAGCTTCTTCCCCAATGTCTTCTATGTTCTTGTTGAGGTCAGGAAGCTCATACAGCATACTGTGAAGTGGATCCATTTGTGCAATTTTTTGTCTGCGAGGGAAATGGCAGTTATGCACAAGTCAGACTGGATTGTTCTTAAACTAGAACTGAGATACACAATATTTTAGAGGACAAGAGATAAATTTCTAAATGAGCAGAAAGATTTACTTGTAATGGCTTTTTTAGAAAACCCTTAGGATGAACTGGAAAATTCCAGCATTTAAGTATATGTCTGTGGGGGACAGATAATATATAAAAGGATTATTTTGTTCACAGATCTACTGAAAACAGTGACTTAGTAGTCATGCATCTGGGTGCTGATCAGAAGCAGGACTTGATGTGTAGGGATGGCTGGTGGAGCCTGGGGGAAGGCTGGGGATTCTTTCAGGAGCAGCCGAGCCCTTACTGAATGTAGCCCTGAAAATCCTTGATGCCTGAGAGGGCCTCCAGTGAAAGAACAGGATGTCTCAAAATTCTTTCAATTTTGGAAATGGCATCTTCAAAGGCTTTGAAGCGCATGTCACAGCTGGGCATTCGTCCTCCTTTATCTTCAAGATTTGCAGCAAACCTCATTAACCCCTGAACAGTCTGAGCGAGGGCAGAAATTTCAGTGTCCCACTGATCAAAACAAAGATGACACTGATGGCAAGAGGGAAAGTCTTTCTCAAAGCCACGGCTGCACTGGTCACAGAACCGGCCGGTGACGCCAGCGCGGCAGTTACATGCGCCGGTGGCTTTGTCACACTTGGGCTGTCTGCTTCCCTCTGGATTACACTCGCACGCTGCAAGAAAGGGACAGCAGGTTACATACTGTTGTTCCTTTTCTGTGGAATTAACACATGCAAAAGGTACCATCGTGCATTTCAAGACAATAAAAGCAAACCAGTGTTTGAGTTAGAACAAAGCGGACTGCCTGGCTAATGGCTCTACTTCATCTCTGACTTCCATGGTCCCATCATAACTGCAGAAGGAACAATATAGATAAATAATACCAACACTTTTATCCATCTCGTACACACAAATGTATGAAAGCCTGCTTCTCTAGATGTATGTTCCATCTCCCCTATGAATATAAAAGGTAAATGTTTCTTTTGAGGCAGTTTCTAATCCAGTTGTCCCCGCTTAGTAATACTTACAAATGCAATGCGTCTCGGGATTGCCAAAGTAATTTTCCTCACATTCATCACAACATCTTCCGCTGTAACCTATCTTACATGGACACTGGCCTGTAAGCTGTAAGGACAGTTAGGATTAAATAACTTCCTGCAGCGTCATATGGCTGGATATACATTATTTACTGGGTTTCTTTTTCTCCCTGTGACTTATGTCATATAGCTGTATGGGGACTGCAACAATACTGCTTGCACACAGTCTTTGAACACCATGATTTATAAAGTATTGGCCCACATTTCCCATCTTCCTCCTGAAGGTTGTGGAAAAAAAAAAAAGGACTTTGAAAGGTGGCTTTACTTCACTAATATGAAAGATTTTGTATGTCCCAGTCTACAGATGCTCTTTGAGTACTCATCCTCTGACTATGATCTGAGAGAGAGTGGATCTTTTTCCTTTGCAAAACAGATCAATTTCTTATTTTTGCTGGAGCAAGCCACTCATCTTAACATTTCAACTTTTAACTACATGATATATTAACTGTAACTGAAAACCTCGAGGGTACATTATGCACATTGCCCTAGAAAATTTATTTTGGAATTCAGCTATTTAATTAAACTGCAGGGAATTACAGCTCTGCTAACTGGTACAGCTCAGAAAAGCAGTAGCAGTTCTTTGAGGTTAAGAGCTACATTTGTTAGGAAAAATAATAAATCCACTAAATAAAGTGGAACAAATGCAAAGCATATTGAAAGGAAAATGTGAAAGCACGTCAGGAAAAGCTTGGGATAAGCTCCTGGTGCTCTGAAGTCAATAGCAAAATTGCTGTTGACTCCATGGGACCACAATTTCACCTCTCTATTCTGAAACACTGTTTTATTTTTTCTACATTCTAGCCCTAAAAAGTGGACAGGAATTAAAGATGAGAAAAGGTACTCTAGCAGTCTGATAGATGAGGCATAATTAATGTAATGACCATGGCTACTGCTTTATGAAATTAAACCATTAAAAAAATACTCATAAGAATCTTGAGTCCAAGCCTGGACTTCCTTCTTCCGTATACATATATTTATGAGGCAGTTTTTTCCTATGTGACATTTTCTTACAAAGTATTTTTAAGATCCACTTGTCAAAGAAACACACAGGCAAAGAGAAATTGCTTACAAGCAGCGACACATTATCAGAACAGCACATTTGATACAATGACTCAAAGTGTCATCAAAGTAACTGCAAACTTCCAAAGGCTTCTTGTTTTCAGGGAGTGCAACAAAAAACTATCCTCATTTATAAGAGGGTACCCACGGTGCCATGCCAAAACTCCACCACCCTGGTTCCCAGAAAGCAGAGTAATTTTCTTGCCTGGTTGCACTTGTTGCTTTGGGAGTTTTTTGGATCACAGTCACAGATCTGACATCCTTTTCCACTAGCCAGGTCCCAGTAGCCAGAGGCACACCGGTCGCATGTCACACCCACCACATTGGGCAGGCAAGGGCACGCGCCCGTGGCTGGGTCACACAGACAGACTGCGTTCTCCCCTGGGCACATGGCAGGACGAACACCCGCTGGGTTGCATGTGCATCCTGGAAAAAGAAGGACAATTACTACAGCAGATGATAATATAGACAGTTGATGGACAATCAGAGCTGTACATAAAGTGTATGTTGTAGGTTTACTTCCAGTAATCTTGAACACATTTTTAATCTCATACAGTTGACCTGTCTTTCTATAATGGCTTATATATAGCTTTGAGCAAACTTTCTGGGAACGTTCAGTACTTTTACTACAAGCACAAAAAATGAAGGCGTAGTGAATTTTGAATCTTATTAGAATGAAATGTTAAACATGCTAGGTAAGGAGAAGGTGATTTACAGTAAGCACTATCCAGCGTGGGAAACCCCAGTAAGCCAAGTAAGATAAGAAGCCTTCCTTGTGAGGAGCCAAAAGTTCTTGCTTAACTATTTCTAACAGACATCTCCAAGAATGAACAAGGAATGGGCCTAAACAGTATGTTAGAGATTCCCAGAAAAAAAGGTTTCTTAAAAATACCTACAATTGTCTGGCCTGTAGAAATTAGACCCTCAATCAGGCACATTTGTGAAAATAGTCTTTGAGAAATGTTGGGAAGAAACTTATGCCTTGTTTTTTCTTACACTCCTGCCTTTCTGTTACAAGTGCTGAGTTATTGACAGTGTCCTCATGGAGTCTGTTAAATTGCCTGAACAGTGTCATTCTAGCCACTTAATGAAAACATCTGGTAAGGCAGAGAGCTCAGCAAGGGATCATCTGGTTAACCGAGCATTGCTTAGTTGGCATCAGTCAGCAACATGGACAAACAATTATCTTTGATTCCTTTATGTTCAGTTCCTTCCCAAATGGGCTAGATGCACATTTATTTTTCTAACAGAGAGTACTGATTTAATTCCACAAATTAGTATTTCCTAGAAGTGATATTCAGTATGAGATTTAGTGAGACTTGGATGACAAAGAATTTAATAGATGCCATATTAACAGTTATTTGTGTCGCTGGATAGAAATACATTTAGTATTCTCATATTTCGCCTCATTGATCTGCTTTAGTTTTTACTGTCCCTCCAAAGGCAAACCTCTCCCTATAGACTAATTTCTTTAAAACTTTTCTTTGCAGCAATACACCGTTGCAGAGCTGTTGCTTACTTTGACAGTTTTGATCGAGGGCTGAGCCAAAATACCCTGGTTTGCAGAACTGGCAGTTTGCTCCATGGGTGTTGTGTAAACACTTGGTGCATTCCCCGGTGACCCTGTTACAGGAGTCTGGGTCTGTCACATCAATGTTGTTATTGCAGGGACATGGAGCACAGTCAAGCCCGAGGCTGCCTGGGTTTTTGTAGAACCCACTAGAACACTTGTCACACTGGTTGCCTGTTGGAGAGGAAGGCAAAAATATTTGCTGGCTGAAGGGAATTCAAGTGAAACATGTAATTTCCAGTAATACTGTTAAAAGATTCATACTGTTCCAATTGCACATTTCCAATGGAAAATATCCACCTGTTTGAGACTGTTGCCGTTTAATCCTATGACCAGTTTATATCTCCCACACTGAAATTTGATGGAAATACACTCTCCTCATCCCAAGTTGTCTTTACCAAGGAAGTCCTTTCAGCAGGAGCAAATAGGTACTCCCTCACACAACACCTTCAAACATCTTTTTCAAGCAAATTCCTTTCAATGGCAGTAGTGAGGGTTAGCCATATTTGCAGACTTTTCCCTGGGGCCTTCACCCCTACAGCAGCATGGGAAGGTGGTGTTGCCCTTTCCCGGAACAACCCAGAGCCTGGCAGACCTGCCCTCCCTTCTGTAATACAGTGAGGGATCCCCGGGAGGTCAGACAAGCTCTGGGATGCTCTGTCCTTGCTTGCTGGCATTGCAATTACTTCTGCATGCCATCCCAATGCCCACCCTGACTGGGGTGCTACCTCTCTGCATCTCAGAAACCTTTCTGGGCAGGCTGGTGTTGCTGGGACCTCATCTACTGGCTCATCCTCAACCACGGCCTCTGCTCCTTCGCCGCGGTCCTCAGGACCAGAGCCTTTCACAGTCTCTGAGGAAGTAAGCCCAGTGCCACAGAGGTGACCAAGAGCCTTGCTGGGAAGGAGTAGGAGGAAGAAAGCCCAGGACTGAGGATTGCAGTGGTTTGTGAGGACAGCAGTCCCCCAGGTGAGTACCAACAAGGATCATTTTGGCCCCACAGCAATTACTGGAGCAAAACTGCTCTCGACTTATAAAGGAACCTGGCCTCAGTAAAGATGACAGCAGTGGTTTAGTTTTTGGCAGTGTTTTCCATTAGGGTTTGCTTCCATCACTGGAGGTCTTTCTAACACTGAGAGGGAAGGAAATGTCTTCAGTTTTCCCTGCAGAAATTCAAGCTAAGTCAACAGGATCAAGGCATCAGTTTGCTGCAAAAATATCTGCATTTGAGACAGCTGAGAACAGAAACTTCATTACTAAAGTGACCATTTGAATGGTGAAACAGTCACTTTGGGCACAACATCAAAGCAAGATTCTTCTATATGAGGAAAGATTTTCTCTGATTGGGAAATCTTATCAGCTTTTTGATGCCCTGTTCTTCCTGATTTGGGCTTCCAAAGCTTGTTTTTCAGAGGTAATCAGCAACTGCAGTTCTTCCTGGCTTTTCCCACCGGGTTAACATAGTGCCCCTGGAAAGGAGGAGGTTTTCAGACTTTGCCATCAGATTAATCAGTTGATACACTGTGTCCACATAGGCGAATCCCTTTTTCAAATACTAATTGCACAATTCCCACTCTTCTCAGTCAGAACTTCCCCACCTAATTTCAGTAAATTTGAGTATTATTTTTTCATATCTATTTTATTACCATTACCTCACTTGTCATTTCTGAACAGAGGATGGGTGGAGAATGGTCATTTTTCTCTCTTACATTAATTTTAATAGAATCAAAACCAGTCCTTATTTTGCTTCATACCTGAATATCCCTCGAGACAATTGCAGACTAGTTGTGCAGACTGGGAGTCCTGGTAACAGGAATGTGCAAAGAACCTATTGCTTGTAGGTGCTTCTGGGCACATGCATGGGCGGCAGGGTTCTCTGTTCAGAGGGTTTCCGTAATAACCATCCATGCACCTGTGAAAGCAATCAACACAAAGCAGCAGAAATAGTCAAGTGTTCCTTTTAGTCCCTGCACGCGAATCAATTTTTATGTATTATAATTATTTTAACATTCCAGGTCATTGTAATGCTATCCCCATTAATTGGTACAGATATATCAAGCTTCAAAGGTGTTCTAAAATTGAAAATCAGAGCTGCATTCCCAAAATCTATAACAAAAAGGAAAAAAGTATGTTTTCTTGTCAAGGAATATTTCTGAAGACTTTCACCTACTCTGGAACAACTTTAATCTAAATGATAATATATACATGTGACATATCACACATCCTCTGCCCAGACAGCTGAAAACTGCCATAAAAAAATTCTGTATATTCACCTATCACCAGATATGTTAATCTATTTCCATACAAACATACAAAGAGTGGTGGGCACGGCATTAGAAAGTCCTGGCATGGGCAAAAAAGCAACGATTCATTCAGAGCACTAAGACAATATTGCATATTTTAGATGCAGCATATGTACTAAAATCAGCCACACTGTGACACGTTCTGCAAACCTGGGGTGATGGCTGTTTCAAGGTGGTGGTGGCTGTGCTGTTACCCAGACAGGGGAGGGGCTTTGGAGGCTCTCTGGGAGCTCAGTCACCCCCACCACCCCGCCCACCACTGCCTCTGCGTCCCAGCCCCCCGTGGCCCCACAGCTGCAGCAATGCAGCAGCTTCTGAAGCATCCTCAGTCTTTGATCTGCTTTACTATAGCAAATGGAAACAATTCTCTATATGTATACAAGCCAGGCTAAAAGTCTTGGCTATTTGATTATCCTCACCCTGGGGTCTGGAGCTCCTGCAGAGGCACAGGGCAGCAAGTATTTCAGTCTCCCATTTTTAATCTATTTGCCACCTACAAGCACAATAGCCAAAGGCTGTATAGTCCAAAAGCACTGCAAGAAAAGCTCAATAGGTCTCATGGCAAAATCCTCTTAAAAGTGAATGACAAGGTACAAACTAAACTAAACAGCAAATTTAGTTCTGACATCCATGTTGAACTCTGATACTACTACCTGTGTATAGAATAAAAAAGAGGAATACTGTTTTAAACAGAGCTGGAACCCATGGGAAAAGTCATTTGCTGGTCATACGGAAATAATATGAACCAGCAAAGAGGGCATGTTTATTTAAGCTCCTTAGAGATAATTGCAGGTATTAAAATGAGTATTCAGCATGAGGTTAGCCTTTTGGCAATTTAAAAGCTGGCAGGAGTCAGTGTATCTCATATGCAGCGCTTTGCACATGTCTCCAAGCACATGGTGCCATGAGACTCATATCTCAAATGCCTTCTTGCAGGGAGCCTGCTGCAATGCTGCATGCATGCCGTGCCCGCAGTCCTTCCACAGACATTACATATACCTTCCCACATGCATTTGCTGAACAAATAGGTACCTGTGCCACTCAGCACCTCGGCCCAGTTTAATCCTGGGTTTAGGTATGTGTTCCAGTTAAGGTCATTGATGCATTCATGGGGATGCAGGTAGGCCCCCAGCTACACACGCATTTCAGAGAGCACCAGCGTTCGGGTGAGCTGGCCATCAACTTACCTTTCACAGTGTCTTCCAGCTGTAAAACCACGGCAGTTCAGGCACACTCCAGTCAGTGGATCACAAAGCTCCGCGTAGCTGTTACATGGGCAAGGACGGCAGTGGGGAAATCCAAAATACCCAGCCAGACACCGGCTGCAGCGCTGACCATCCACTTCCCGGCGGCAGGAGCACTGCCCTGTCACCTGGTCGCACAGTGTGCTCAGCGAGCCTTGTGGGTGGCATTCGCATGCTGGAAAACACCAAAAACAAAGCTGTGTCCTGAATGGATTCCCACCAGTCCTGCTCACCTCTGACACTGCTTGAAGGCAGTGCGAGCAGCGGGGATGGAAAATTTGTTATTTGTAGAAATATTTTTTTATATTGCTTCACACATAATCATGGATTCAAAGCCCTAAAAAGTTGGGGTATGCATGAAGAGCCGGATACTAGTACTGGTACTGGTGCTGACTGCCAAGTACTCACCATAGCAGCCATGGAAGCCGAAGCCATAGCTTCCTGCAGAGCAGGTGTCACAGCAGCGTCCCACAACGTTGGCTTTGCACTGGCACTGGCCCCCCAGTTTACTGCAGCTGGCATTCAGTGATCCTTGGGGATTGCACTTACACGCTGCCAAGGGGAAAAAAAAATCAAAAAGGGTTTTGT
This sequence comes from Ibidorhyncha struthersii, assembly GCA_013398815.1. Taxonomy (NCBI): domain Eukaryota; kingdom Metazoa; phylum Chordata; class Aves; order Charadriiformes; family Charadriidae; genus Ibidorhyncha; species Ibidorhyncha struthersii. Next base: position 94,570 of record VZSZ01000334.1, read on the forward strand.
TATATAGAGGTGGGACTGCTCTTGTAAACTTGCAGGTTTTGCACTTAAAAATAGGAAGGAAAGAGCATTGTGATTCTCATCAGGGGTTCACTAACCACTTGGGTGATTTGATGCTGTAGCATGACAGTGATGGTATATCAGGCACCAGCTCAAGTCTCAGTATTGGATCTGCCACATTCAGGCCACTGCCTTCAGCACATTTTTGGGATAGGACAGAAGAGGGCGTAGCAAAACATAGATCCAAAAGTCCTGAAGTCTAGAAGTGCTTACTATAAATCTATGTCTAGCTGGAACACTGGACATAACGTGCAAGCAGTACTTAGACAGCCTGCACCTATGTATTGTTTGCTGCTTTCTGGATACCTTGGACTAACTTGTTGAGTGAAGCTGGTCTGCTAACTCACAGATGCTCAGAAGCCAGCACTAGAAAGCCAAAGTGCCATGTTTCATTGGCAGAATCCTATCACTATGGGAATCGAGCTAATGGGGAGTCAGCACAGCCCAAACTTAAATGAGGGGGCGTCTATGGATGCATAGCCATGACCACATCACGTGATGTGTGAGTGAGGCACTGGTCCTTCTAAAAGTAGAGCAAACCAAGCAGATGCTCTCAGGTCCATTGGAGGCAAGGCTTCTTGAAAGGAACTGGCCACCAAAGTTGTCCAGAAAGGCCCCTTCTATTACTGGAAGTGCAGAGGAGGTCCATTTCCCTGGGCCCAACACCAAGGAAGTCTCCTGAGCCACTAAGCCCAGCTACCCTTTTCATGGTGGGTCCAGGAGACTGCCTGGGGTTTCAAATCCCATCTGCCACTGCGCTCTTGCTGTGACACCACTGAGGTTTTATTTGTGAATCTCTTCCAGCACATCAGCTTGTGTGCCATCATGCTTGTCCTACCAGGGCACCCAGCTGGCCTGCAGCATCCAGGGAGAGTGCTTTAACACTCCTCTGTCATTTAACAGCAGCCAGAAAAGTAGGAAAGTTACTGCTTTGGCCATCTGGTGAAGCTGTATCTGAGAAAAATGGTCTTCAGAAAACACATGAACATTGCCATGGTCACTGTCACGCTGCTCCAGGAAGCTCATCAGGTGTGATGGACTCTGAGAGCCATGCCACCAAAAGGTGTTTGCAGCACACTCAGGGTTCAGCCAGACGTATCCTGCACGTCCATACCTACCATGTGCTGATCAGCTTCACTTACCTACACCTGCATGGGCTGAGAGCTGTCCAGTCAACATACCCTACAAACTAAAGAGAAAACCAGTAACTGTCCAAAAGAGTTGCCTGTGCAAGTTGCTCCTTACCAACGGCACCGTTGTGAATACGGGCTGACATGCTCACTATAAGCCGTGTGCACTCTTCGGGCAGGACGTGAGGTCCAACTTCTGATGCAATTTCAATACAGTGATACTTCTGGTACTCATCTAAGTCCTTTTCACTGCATAAGTTCTCCACAGAGCCAATTCTGGGAATAAGTCCAAGCTTTGGCGTTCAGAGGGAAAAGAAAATGTTTTTGCTTAGATATGCTGAAAACCAGAATTTCCCACATTCTCTGACTGTGCTCTGCATTGCAAGGACAGAGGCCTGGAGCACCGCGTTTCCAAATCTGCTGTTGTGCTTCTCAGTCATCTAAATCCACATTTATTCTGAAGGTCTAGACATTCCCTGAGTTCTTTAAATAAAAGAGACTGTGTATAAAAAAAGTCAGATTATAATAAGACCTCAGATATACGCTCAGAACTGTTTTTCCTTTTAAGAGGTGCTGTGTTGATGACTCCAAAAGCAGTATCTGGCCAAAATTTTTACTTGCATTACCAAGATAGAGAAAAATCAGCTGAGAGTTCTATGTCCAAGTATGGCTAGCCCTTGTCAGGTTCGGTTCTACAGAAGTAATTAGAGGAATGGACTTAAAAATATTTTTCTCAAGAGAAAGACCCAAAACTAACACCCAGTTCCTGACTTGGTGGAAACTTGGGAAATGTCTGGACTTGATTCAAGGGAAAATACAAAACTAATTTTACTTTTACAATGCCATCTTTAAATATATCCATGATTTTTAAATTAGATACAAATTACAGAGATTTTAAAAAAACTAAGTGACAACTGCATGAATTTATATCCCTAACCGCAGCACCTTGTCAGCATACGTGGAGTGTGCTCATAATAAATGAGCAACCGATAGAGATACATACTCTGACTATTAACATATGCAACAAGCATGACTTGATGAGCTATCACAGTATCGCTCCATGAAAATTAAAACAGATACAATTCTGTCTTTCCATACAAAAACATGCAAACACAGTCCCAACAGAGGTAAGTAGAAGTGCACTTCCCTGAATTTCTATTAAAACACTATAAATGATTTGAAAATATTTTGAGTGAGTTTGTGTAAAAAAAAATCACACTGGTATAAATACAGCCTCAAGGGAATTGTGACAGAACTACTCACTGAGTCAATCAAGATGAACGATTTCACCTTTGGGTCAGAGGCAGAGAGTTGAGAAAAATACACATCCACAGAATATTCTGTTCCCGGCTCCAGGCAGACTGAAGTTTGCAGAAGTGCAATCCTGTTTAGCAGAAATAAAGCACAGTTATAGCCAGGAGTCGGGGCAAGGCAAGTTTATGGGATGCTGTGAGCTCCCCCTCCCCTCTGTGCCTGCGTCCTACTGCCTGCAGCCCCAAGCAAGCCCTGCTGCTGCAGGGAGCACACACACGCCCAGCCCCACTGCTTGCAGGCTTTGGGAAAGCTGCAGGACTTCTGCCTGGATGATTCACCAAGCATAATTTAAACCTGATGAGATTAAATGGAAAATGGCAGGTTTTACTACTTCAAGCAAAAGAGTTTGTACCTCACTGTTTGTATTTGCCCTTTCCTGTCCCTGTTTGATCAAGACTTCAGCCACATCCTCTTGGCTCCTCTCTATTCTTTACATAGGTCCAAGCTGAAAAGCTGGTTTTGAAAATAGGCTATGACAGTGACTTTAAGTCAATATTTCCGTTCTATACTGAAATAGCTATGGTTGGATCTTTGCCAAAGCAACGATTAACTCCAGCAGGATCTCAGGCTGCTCTCCTGGTTGGGGCAAACCTGTGCCAGGCTGAGGACCGGAGCATCAGACTCTTCCTTAGAGCCTACGTGGTATTGTGGTGTGACAGCAACAGGAAAGGCCACTTATGTGTTTCTAATATTCCCACTTTCCCAAACATTTAACGCTCTGCAGTGCTTCAGTGAAAGATTTGCACACAGAAAATCTACAGGCGAAAGAACAGGAATAGTCAGACCTCTTTGTAGCTGGGAGAGGCAAAGCATGTGGCTCCTGTGAAAGACCCTTGTTTTTGCAGCGTTGACTTGACAAAATACCAGTGGGCTGGACGGCAACACTTGCCAGCCAGTCTTCCAAGGACTATAAACAAAGGACAAAAATTATGGTCATTTTTCATATCTGAAGAACCCACCTTCTCTTTGCCACGGAAGCCATCTGAACAATTGCACACTGCAGTGACAAAACATATTTTCTCTTTGTCCTTTACGGGACTAAAAAATACTGTTCTTTGTGAAAAATGCATTGTATTTGCAATGGCTAATTGAAGAGCAGAGATGGAAATGGGACCTCAGCTGGTGCAAACGGAAACAGCTCTGTTAAAGTCACTGGAGCTGTTTTCTTTCTTAGCACAGTGTTGTCCCAGAGATATCCTTCATTATCTGCCTCCTCTCACATCCAATAAGGAATAACAAACATAAAAGACTTTGTAACAAAAGTCTTTAAAATTCAACTGTTTCCTTAGAAGGAAAAAGCTACATCAAACTAGCCCACTGCAAAATTGTTCTCACGTTTTAAAACACTGGGAGTTCTGTTTGCCTCAGAATGACAGTAAGAGAACAGAATACAATAGATGGAAGGAGGATCTTGAATGGTGGGATTGTCCCAGGGAGCTCCAAAGCAAAAGAGCAAGGCATGTACAAATACTGGTACTGATAAAACACTTGCCTGTGTTTTTGAAGACATGGGCGTGGACTTTGGTTTAACCAGATTTGGGTTAATAGATTTTCCTAGACATGTCTTCATCATTGAGAAATTTTGTCCAGGCAAAAAACAATACTTTGTCTATTTTCCTACAATTTTCACACATCTGAGAGCCCAACTGGAGCAACTGGGAAGCTGGACGTCTGCAAGAGCCCTGGATAAATATCTACTCAGATTACTCCTGCCTGTGCACATTTTCCTGCTCAGAAAATTCCAGCTAGAAATACAGATGCTCATCTAAAAGTAGCTGTGTTTTGCATGTGTTCGATTTGTGAACAAGTTCAGTCCAAGCAAAGGTACCAAAAGAGGAAATCCAGAAGACGAATTCTTGGCCGATGCTTAGAAAACACTTGTAGTGCTGATTTTTCAGATCTGAGTGGAAAGGGTTAAGGGGATCAGTGGGGGGCATGTTACTTGCCTGATAAGGATGAAAAGGCAAAAAATTTGAACGTTAAATATAAAGAGTGGGACAGGTTGCTGCATCCTATTATTGACAAAATAGACCCTGCATCTATCAGAACATTTCAAGACACACAAGACATCACAAGTACCTCAGGCTCATAACGAATTGTGATATCGAAGTCCATAGCAAAGGGAACATTGTTGATGGCAAACCTCAGCCCAGCTCCGCTGGGAATGCGGGCGAAGCCAGGTCCTGTCCATGTGACAGACCGACCAGCACTGGGCTGCCTGAAAACCACCACCACAGCTGAGTCCTGTTCAAACTGCCTCATACCCTGCAAAGACATATTGACATTTTTCAGTAATGCACAGAGTCAGATTACAAAAAAACAAACTCAGAAAAAAGAAAGGAAATATTTTTGCCTTGTTGTTTACTTATTTCGGCCATCAGTCAGCTTTCTTTTCTGAACAAGCTCGAGATCGACAATGTCTAAGAACTCTCCCAAATGTAGGATGTTTAGGGTCACACATAGAGAAAAGCTTCCTATAGCTTTGCAACAACAGCAATGAGAGGGACTAGAATAATCCATCCATCTCTGTATATTTGGCATCTCCAAGCACTCACATTGCAAACCTTAAACAGATTAATCTTGATTTCATACATGGCTGGACTTTTCATTACAAGCTGAATAAATAAATATCAATACATATAATGTCAAAGGTGATAACATTTAAATGCAGGAGATACCATGTCAATGGCTTAGTAAACTCGTTGGAAAATGGAAAATGTTGGAAATGTCTTGCAAGTAAAACAAAATAAAAAAAAATATTTTACTTTTCATGGGGGCTCTTCTCTTCTAAAAAATTCATTGAACCTCAGTCTACAATGGCACTGGACACAGCAGAGCAAAACTGTTGGTGTGAATTATAAAATGTCCGGCCCAACTGTGTGCCAAAAACATTGATTTCATTTGTGTCAGGACTGAAATGTCTAGGACTGCGAATCCCATGTGCTCAGACATTTCCTTGCCCGCTGTTGCAGAATAAAATTTTAGTATTTGATGTAATCTTAAGTAACTATTCAAGTACCAAATTACCTGTTCCAGTCCAGACTTTCTTACACTTCGTTTCTTGCTTCTGTTTAACACAATCTTTCCATTTTCAATCATGAACTCATAGCCTTGCTTCTGGAAGTAAATGTCACACCTTGGAAGAGTGCTTGGTTTAACCTATGAAATAATGACAGAAGGGCAGCACTGTCTCAACAGTTTTGAAGGGTAGGTAAGCAGTTAAATAAAAATCTATATTCTTAAAACGAGCTCTATACTCTGCTGGGTGAAATGCTAAACTATGGCCCAACAGCTGCTGGAAACCTTTTTCCCTTACTCCCTTAAAATTAACTTGCACTTCCTCCCATAAGCTATGTCCCAGACATCTGTTTTCCATTTAATTATTGGACTGTAGGATGATTACTGGTTGTGATTATAGCTAAATATTTGTGGATGTGACCTGCAAATAAACATTTTTTTATTATTCCTTCTCTATAACTTCTGGACAACACATCGGAGAAGAAATGTTAGTAAAAACATAGGCAACGGAAGGGGTGCATTCCAGACTTGTACTCTGCATGGGGAACAACTACCCCCATGCTGAGGGGGGAAAAATAAATAAAAATTAATTTCTCTAAAAACATTACAGATGGATGCCAAATTCTTGAGGAAATTGGGCTACAATCAGTGCCATTATATAAGGCATAGGAATGAGTCCAATAGAGCAGAGAGGAATTTGATACTTCCTCTGTTGAAGATTCCCAGAAATATCACAGTTCGTGATAGCTGTTGGCAACGCAAACACTTTCCTCTCATTTAAATAATTAAATTAATTTCGCTAATTCATGCTAGACCAGCCCACTCTTGAGGAGCAGCAAGGAGAGCTTTGCAGGTCACACCACGCTGTAGCAACTGTCCCTTGGTTACAGCCACAGTTATGGGATAGTCACGTCCACGAAGAACAAGGATGAACTGAGGATGGTCAAGGGACTTGCTTTGTACCTTCCTGCTAAAGAGCCACTCTGGCTGTTCCCCGAGTAAGGGTTCCTCTCCTCAGCCTCAGCTCCTGTGCCGCCACCACATGGATCCCCTCTCAGTATGACACTTAAAAAGCCAATTACATACCAATGGTGCAGAGCCAGAAAGGGGCTTTGCATGCTCAGCTTCATAAATATAATAATCCAAGGGTAAAAAGAAGTAGCCTGGTGCTGGCTCATTACACTGGCGGCTCACGATGTTGGGAAGACACTTGCACTGACCGTCCTTCGGTGAGCAGCTAGGGTAAGAGTTAGTAAAGGGAAGATGTCAGAGTGCAGCATGGCTGGGTCCTCACAGCATGAGAGCAGCTCAGCTCCACCCTTGTTTCAGCTTTGCTTCATTTCTTCCATTGTCAGATCGCCTCTCCTATTAAACTTCTTCCTACCACTCACCCGCCTCTGTTTCCAATGCTGGATTTATTCAACACTACTTTTTCATCGCTTAGGAGACATGGCGAGCTTTGTCCGTCTCTGTCCATTCCATACCTGAAGCACAGATCCTTTTGTTTCCTGAGCATCCGTTACTATCTATTCCTATCTATTTCTTGTATCTGTTTCTATATCCATTACTGCATGCATTGCTATTTTTAAGTGTCTATCACCTGAAATTTTGGGGGCAGACAAGAGATCAGCAGGACCTTTGATTTGACACAGTATGGTAGTTTTTATATACTTACACTCTTATTTAACACATCAGATGATTACTAGCTTTGATTTACCTGCTCACAAGGAGCTGCTCTACAGCATTAGACTATACGCACGCATGTCTGAAGTGTAACAGCAGTAGTGAAGAACCCTCCCCAACAGAATTCTGGAAGAGCCCAACTGAAACCGAGCTTGCTTCTAATATTATATATTTTGAATAGGAGCCAGTATGTCACAAAAAATTAAGATATTTCTAGATTTTAAAGTAGATGTAGGAATCTAAGTTAAAAATGTCTCCTCTGACCTACTTCTAATTTCTATTCATATTAGGGCCTTGGGTTCTCTCAAGCCATGCAGTTTATATTTTATATTAAACAAATCTTGGCTTAAGCTGTTTCAAAGTTGGCTTCAAAGGAAAAAGATAAATCCCCTTATCACAAATAAATTTCCAACATATCAATGCAACTTTACACTGTTTGTATACAAAGAAATTAAGTCTACAGTCTATTTTCCCATTTGCACTGAAAATCTATTAACCTAATTAGAAAATTTAGCTTAAGAGTTTATAAAAATTAAAACCAAGAAAGAACTAGAAGAACAATAACTTACAAGTTATTCTGGGATCCACCAATATCACAGTCACATGGAGAACAACCATACAAGCTGTTGCCAAGACCCCAGTATCCTACCTGGGATAAAAAGAAAGTGAGAGATTTTTCACGGCAAATGTTTAAGTATGTAAAGCACAACAGAACCTATTCCCCTGGATGAATGATGCTCTGGAGCACTACTGTGCTGCTGCCTGTGCTTGGCCATGGGAGTGGCCATGGGAGACTGCTTCCCTTACCAGATTGCACAGGTGTTCAGCCACTGCAAGAAGAACCAGATATTTACCAATCTGTGCAAGCAAGTTGCTCTGCAAATAGCAAAGATGGCCTGAGGACATGATTTTGCATTTCCTTTCCTTCCTGGGAGTGCTCCTACTGCAATTTGATTGCACAAATGTTTGCAAGCAGTAAAAAAGAACCAGATGTGTCAATGCAAAATGGAAGCATACAGCTGTAAAATTATTTTGAATTTTGACTAACTGTTTACTTTTCTGACAATGAAAAGGTGGGAGATGGGAGAGGAGACTTCTAAAACCACATGCAGAAGTAATAGCAAAAACAGAGTACGTACGACACATTTTTCACAGTGTCGCCCCATGGCGAACTGCTGGCAGAGGCACTCTCCCGTGGCAGGATCACAGATGGAGAAGGGCAAACTGCCGGAGGGATCACAGTTGCAGGCTGCAGGGAGAGAAATGCACGATTACCCCTGCAGGCCCCAGTGATGGCAGCAAGACTGACATTTGCTTTAGATGTGGCATCAGCATGCCAGGCAATCTCTGTCCTCCAGCTGGGTTGCTCTGCAGATGGACATGCCCTGGCACCCTGCAGCCCTCAGACTGCCCTTGGGGAAAGGACCATTTCCTCGGTGGGTACCCTCTCCGGGGGGAGCAGGGGTGCTGGCAGAATTCCAGTGCAGTGGTTTCCTGTGTGCTCTGTGCTGATGCACGCTGCACAGTCCTACCATGTTGCTGAGTACCACGCTATGGGCATAACATGCTCACAAACCCACAGTGGGCCTGTGTTTTTCAGTGAGCCTCTCTCAGGAGAATGGCTGGTTGGAAGATCTCATGGCAAGGCAGCAGCTCCTGCCATTTCGACACTGCACTGTGCAGTGCAGAGTCCAACTACCCTAACAGCCTGTCTGTGGCTTTTCATTCACCCTTATGCTGATTTGCTAAAATAATTTTCATGTGTTTTAATCTCTCTTTTCAATTAAACTGCATATTTAACAATCCTTCTATTAACAACAGCCTGATCTATTATAGTATACTGCGTATTCTGCAAGTGATTTTGCATCTTTTCAGTCTCAGATGCTGCACCAGGAACATTAAATTACATTGACACGAAATTATAATAGGCAATTGGGCATTTTGTGAAGGAGGTAGTGCATTAATGCATTCAACTACCTCCATCTCTTAAAAATGCTTTGGAGAGAAGAATAGAAGAGGTAGTTTACATACGCTGGCAGCCCAGAGGGTCTCTGCCACTCAGCCCATAGTAGTTCGCCTTGCACTTGTCACAGCGGACACCCTCCACGTTCTCCTTGCAAGTGCACCGGCCCGCGACTGTTCCCAGAGCAGGATCTGTGTGGCTCTCACACACACCATCGTGCAACGTACCGTCTGGATCACAGTTGCAGGCTACAGGCATGGTCAAGGAGACACATAAAAAAGCATATTTAGATATAAGCATGAAAATGCGATCACAGAGCTGCTGGTAGGCAAAAATTCAGGATTATTGTAAAGATCAGAGATGTTCACCCATGCTCAGTGTGTTGAATGCTTTACAGTTAATGCACAGCCTCTGTAAGAAATATTATGAGAATGTTTCCAAGATCTGATTTTTCTCTGAAGGAGAGTTACAGTCTTTGGTAGAAATATACCCTTTGCTTTGTGTAGAAATAGGCATCACTCATCCACTCCCTAAGCTCTCCAGAGTACCTGGGGAGAAGCCAGTCTCATACTTTTGGGGATGCTCTCATGAAAGCTGTAGGTTTGCAGGGGTACCATGCATGAGCCACCTTCCCAGAGCTGGTCGGAGTTTGCCAAGGCTGAGTTATTTACTGGGAGCAATGGATTCAACAAGGGACATTGCCTTCATGATGCATCCCATTTTTTCCTAAGGCACTATCCATTTCTCACAGCAGAGCTGACATCTACCACACCACTCCCCTGGGCAAGCACCCCTTGGCTCCTTAAGGACTTTTCATGCCAACCAATTACTACAATTAAATTGTAATCAAAGCACTTTTCCCATCCCATGTTAATACTGAATTTATCTCATCTTTCAGAAGAAGGGCTTTTATGCCTGAAAGACTATTTTTCTTGCATATGGCAGGTATCTAGCAAAAGTTATTACTCCTCCCATCATTTTGCACCTCTTCTGGAATCCCTGACTATCACAGAAGCAACAGCACTACTGTTATTCGTATTTATATTGATGTTGTTCAAGGAAGATGATAGCCCTGATGGGTTTCTAAGCTCAGTTTAGCAATGAGTTGGAGTATGCAGCTCTTTTTACAATGCTGGTTCAAGGATGATGTCATGCAGCTACTTTATAAGGCAGTTTGGATATTATAGGTTTTATAACATTTTTATAACCATGTGAATGAACATTTAAGCATGGGGATGCTATAGGGTTCAGAGCAAAGAGAACTAGAACCACCCTGTTTTGAGCCATTCTTACAGAAGCTAAAAAAGGGAAGCTTACGGAGGCATGCCTGAGGGTCTGAGATGACTTTGAGTGGATCCCGGTAAAAGAAACGTTTGCACTGGTCACAGTGTTGCCCCGTGGTGTTGTCCTGACAGTCCTCACAAACGCCACCACTGACCCCGCCACTGGCCTGGTACACAGCCATGTCAAAGTGGCATCTGCCAGAGTGGCCGTTGCAGTTACACCCTGAAACCAAAACAAAGAACAGGGTATTTCGCACCATGACTCTTATTATTGTGGTCTTGCCACCATTGTTGTCTACTGTTAATGCAGGGTTACTTGTTATTTGTATGATTTCAGTGCCCCAGCAAGATTATACCTTCCCAGGCCTTGTGCTTAACAGCTGGGGGGAGACTTAGGACAGACCTGGGCCCTACACTTGGAGAAGTACCCATGCAGGTGAGTGTGCCTGATACGCAGTGGGGAACACTGCTCCACTGAAGAAAGATCTAGCTGAGCATTTGTTACAGATCCTAATATATTTTTCTTGTATATCCTACATTACTCATTACTGTGGAAATAAATAATTTAGCCTTGCCCAAATTCTTCTTTCATTCACAAGAAAGTCCCTATGCAAACCAATGAATGATCTTTTTTTGCATTAGGTGCTTTTTCCTCTCTTTTTTGCTTTTTTCTCTTTATGAAAAATAAGAACATGAAACAGCTCTCTTTCTTGTAAGGAAACACAGCACCAGTGGATATAGGAATTCATCTGTTTTCCTACATGAAGCATGGAAAAGTCTTCCTCCCAGAAACCTGGCCATCCCATTACACCCACGCCGCAGCTATCGAAAAGGAAACTAATATGTTTGAGTTACGTTTGCAAGCATTATCTTGTGTCCCTTCAGCTGGCCTCCACGGAGCATCATTGTAGAAATCTTTACATCTTTCACAAGACAAACCTTCAGTATTATGGTGGCAGATACATCTCCCGTGGACCTGCAACGTGGTGAGATCAGACAGGAGGTAAGAGGAAGTGAGAGGAAAGGAGGTGAAAGGAGAGGGAAGGGGAGGGGAGGACAGATCTGTTCGAGGTATGCCAGCAAAATCAGGAAAATTCAAAGCTCTTTGGCTCCCTCAGCTGACATAATTCTCAGTTATTTGAGTAAAAAGTCTGGAGAATAACTGCAAACTTTAACCAAATAGCTTTAAAACCATTAAGCAACATTTAGAAAAAAAATACTTCTAGGGATATCAAAGGAGACGTCAACCTTCTAAATTCTATCTCACTTTCCCTATGTGTCTCTGTATTGAGATACATATTTTCCAGGAGAAAAAAACTCTTATTCCCAGAGAGAAAGAATTTGCAATCACGTTCCTGAATTTTTTAATAATCCACTTTTCATGGGTTAGCTTTGCATTATCAGCTATTCTTTGTGCCAATGCCTCCTCTCCTGCTGCAGAGCCCCTGAGCCCAGCTGGAGTGTGGAATGCACCCAACAAGTGGCCATTCAAGTCTGCACACACCACAGGCTACTTACTGCATTACATTTGCACCATTACAGCTCTGGTATTTTGCTGCTATTATCAACATGTCTTGTCCCAGTTGCTTTTGAAACTCACTAGTGCCAACAAAGAGGCAGCTTCTGAGCAATCCAGCCCAGGGTTTTAAAGGAAGAAGCTGTATTGAAACATTTTACAGCTTGGAGTTGCAAATGGTCAATCCAATGGTCATCAGAGACATTCCTTCCTCTTCCTCCCTCCATCTCTTCCATCCCCCAAAACAGCATGTAGGGACTGCCCTTGTTGGAGACAGCATTAACGACGCACCATCCTAGACTGATGGAAAACATCTCCCCGCAGATTCTGCACGGGATCACACTGGCTGGCGTGGCCATTGCAAAAGCAGCTGCCCCTCACAACCATCTCATACACAGCGTAGTAGTATTTCTCCAGGGGATCACTGTGCCTTCTTCCAAGCAGAGCATCCCCAAGGGTGTGAAGTTTAGTAAAATTGATCCTTAGGTTTGTCAAAGTAATGAGCTCTGGAAGGAAAGAAAAGAAATCAAGAGCCCAAGTTCACTCTAAAATGAACAGGGTCAACTCTTCAGTTTGGATCAGTCATCCAAGAATTCCCCCATACTGAAGAATTAGTTGTACTCGGATGAAGAATTAGTTAAAATGATCTGATATTGGCCGAGACCAGTAACCCATAGAGTGCCATGGCACAGACCCACTGCTGGCACACAGCTGCATAAATGTTAACACCTCCTTGGTATGGCTCCGGCTCGGGGCCAACCTGTATTTTCCCATCCACTGCCTTCGTGGGTTCATGTACACCTCTGGGACTGCTCCCAAAAGGCAGTGTGGATTGAGCCACCTGATCCCAGAAGGAAAGATAGTTCAGCTGCATGCGTAAGCTCTGTAGAGCTGTGCCATTTACTCTCAGGGCTAGAGAATAAGATTTGCCCGTTTTATTTATTAATACAGATGTCTCCCTACAATCTTTTGGTACCTAATTTTCGACATCATTGACTTACACCAGCTGAACTTTTCACTCTTTCAGTGTACAAAACAAGCCACACCAGCAAAGTATCTCTGGAGAAAACCGATACTGTCCATACCTTGGATATATGGCACATACGGATTTTCTATTTCAAAGCTGGGATCCAAAGCTTTTAAAACAACCTGCAAAACAAATTAATACAGCTCTATAGATTGCTGAAGCTTTTCTTTTTGCATATAAAGACTGTCACCTGAGACCCATTAGTTACTAATGCCACTTTACTGATCCATAAAAGACAAAAACACAAGGCTGTGGCCTTGTGTTGTGGCCTTATTCAGCAAGTGCTCTCACCCTTTCAGCCTGGCCTTGGCTGAGCAAGGCAAAAAGACCTTTTGGTGGACTGATGTGTCAGGAGGAAGGAAAAGCAATACCCCAGAGTGATGTAGAGATGGGACCAGTACGCACCAAAGGGATCAAAGGACAGGACCCTGCCTTTAACAGTAGAGGCTGATGGGGAGTCAAGATCTCTTATAAGGGTGACTTCTGTATGAATTTGAAAACGAGGAAAGAGCACTAGAAGGTTTTGTATAGGTTGGTTTATGAATTCATTTGGATCTAAAACTGAGGCTAAAATGCAGTGGTTGTCTTTCCCTCTTCAGTCAAGTCAATAGCACTTCATGTCTCAGAACCTGTAGAAGCAGATCTGGTGGATACAGAGGAGAGACCTTCAGCTCCAGAAAAATAGCAACTTATGATCTGAACTCACACAAATACAGACACTTGGCAATACCTCGCCTTCAGTGGAGGGCTCAATGTCTGAGTATCTTGAATCACAAATGACATCTCCTACACCTTTTGCTGGATGAGAAGAGACGTTGGGAAAAGAAGCTGCACAGTCCTGTGCAAAATATCTAAACGTTTTCCAGGTCTGACCAAAGTCAGTGGAGCGCTCAACCAGCATTGCTGCAGGCCGAAATGTCTGCAAGAAACATTATTTCAAGAATTCCTTAACCAGGCATTGATAAGACATCTCAGGGGTTGTTGTACTGACATTCTTGTTTGGGGGATGCCAACAGCTGGCAATTAAAATTCTGTGTTTGGGAGCTTGCAGGCCCACTATGGGACTACTGTGCTGGTTACGCAATTCTCTAAAAAAGACAGATTGTTCATTCAAACCACTCTCTAGCAAAAGGGAAGGGTAACCTTCCACGTAGATACAAGATTACTTTCTAAGTAAGGAAATTTACCATAACAATGTAGGAATTCTGTATAAAAAAAATTTATAACCATCTGGATCATAATGGATAAGCATGAGAAGGCTGAACTAAATTTGAAAGAGCAACTGCAGTTCAGAGATGTCCTAAATTTTTAGGGCTTAATTTTGCAATTTTTTTTTCCAGGTTTAATTCTCAGATTTACAGAAAATAGGACTAGAAGGCACATCAGTAGCAAGCTATTCAGTTTACCCTCCTCCCCTAAGGCAGGATCAACTATACCTTAACCTTACTTGACAGGTGTTTATCTAACCTGTTCTTACAAACCTCTAAAGATGAAGCTTTCACTGCCTCTCTAAGCAATTTATTCCTGTGGTTAAGTAATTAGTGTATAACATTACATAAAAGCTCTGGTAAAATATGTACCTTAAAAGTCAGGATAAGATGGGTGAACTGGAATAAAGTTTCTAGGTCCAACCTAATGCTGACATGGTCAATGCCTGAAAAGAGAATGAAAATGAAGTGAAGAGCACAATGCACACATTGGAGGGGTTGCTGAGACAGCTTTCCTGTGGGGAATTTAAAGATATCTTTTCCAGCACAACAGCTAGGCTCTTTAAGGCATCCCCTGTGCACAAACCCAGCATGTGACTGGATCACTCTCTTGGGGGCAAGCCGATGTGCTGTCTTTCTGGCACTGGCACCAGCAATGCTGCATGTCACCGAGACTGCAGGAGATGGTTAAAGGTCCTGTTCAGATCATTCAGACTGTAAGTGATGGTGAGAGTAAGATTCTGGGTTTATGTCTTCCCGTATCCAGTAAGATTTTTCTAAAATCCATCCAAATAGTTTGCTCATTTCTAAGAAAAAATTACAACAAATAAAAATATGGGTTTTTCATCATGCTAAACAGATCTGTTAAGCCGTTCTATACTGCCAGACCTGAAATTTGCCATGATCCGAGCTATTGCACCGGGCATCTTCCAAAATTGCAACAAGTATGGACCTCCCCTCCCATAATTCACATGTTCACTGTAGAGAGTTGCAGGAGCTCAGCTGATATCCCCATTGTTCACATCTGCATGCAGCATCCCAGGGCTCCTGCTGACCAGCCTGTGTGTGAGACCTCATCCCAAAAGAAAGATGGCGAAAGCAAGAAGAGATCCTCTCACAGCTGGCCTACAGCTTTATTGACATTGACATCCAAAACTAGTGACAGTTCCTTGCTAAACTCCATGAAAAAACAAGGCTTATGAATTTTAGTTGGATACCCAAAACAGAGGTAACATATTATCTTAGTCTTTCTATGCCTTCATTTCCAACCAATCAAATATTTTTTACATATTCACTATATGTCAAATAAAGTGAAGAACTACTACAGAGAAGTTTGCAACAAAATTAATATGTGGCAATAAGGGTATTGATAGCCAGGCTTCATTTAATTATTTCTTAAAGTATTCGTGCTTTACACTGCAAGCACTACTTTTTTTTAAATGGATATTTGTGTTTTAGATACTCTGTCATTACATATCTGTAGGCACATGTACTTTGTGGCACAAATCACATTTCCCTGAAAAGCAGACACTCTGTGAAAAATACATGGCCACCATGTATAACACAGCACTGCTGTGGGGCCCCTGGCCAGCTCTTGGAGATACTGTGCTTAAAATTTGTCTGTAGAAAAACAGAATTTCTGAAATCCTATATTGTGACACACAAATAGGTTTAAATGACTCAGTATTACTGACTCAAAGAATGGATACAGTTTTGTCTCATCTTTTCATGAAGGCAATGTGATGAAACCCAATTAGATAAATAAATCTCACAGTAACATTTTGCAATAATATTTTCTCAAAAAAACTTACCATTTTCAGACTGCCACCACTTTTGTTTCCTATCAGGCTCAAAAGTTGTGATAACATTTTCAATCATGTGACTGTTGCGCTGTGTATAGGGATTATATGGGTATCTGGAATCACAGAGAAAGCACTTCTGTTCAGCCTAGAAAACAAAATAAGCAGAATAAAAGATGAGTTTGGTCTCTTCTCTCAAGACCCAGTAGATGTACACATATTTATGCCATTGCAAGACTGGAGCCAGCCATGCTGCTTTGGGTGCCTGTGCTTTTAATCATTCAGGCTTTCATATATAAGGGATAAGTCCAAGAAAATCATCATATGTACATCCTATGTGTAAAATAAATGTTGGCCTTGGTTTGCCCCACTCTATAAAAAATACAGTTTTTCAGTTGTGGAGAAGGGATCTCAGCATGAGCAGAGAAATAAGTCTGTTAAGGTGTTGATTCCGTGTTTAGCTGCCAGAGGGTTTGTTTTCCAAGAGTTTCTTGGGAGAAATTTATTTTTTAAAAGTTGAGCTTTTATTCCGGTCTCATAAAGGCTGTAGAATCCTTTGGGCGCAGACTGCAGCGAGGAGGCAGAAGGGATACAAGGGAGGACTGGATCTTTCACGATCTGAAGAAACCTTGAAGAAGAACATACACTAAATCATTTATACATTTTTTTTTCCTCTCTCTTTTGCACATTTTCTAGCAGCTCGGAGACCAAGCCAGGAGCAGCAGACAGATGCTGTTGTACAAATGGAAGACAAGGCTGGATCCAAGCACAATGTAAGTAGGTGGTCTGGGCTGACACCACCACGCCGACCACTGTTAGTGCCTTTTGTAGACATAAGGAAATTGGAAAAGTTTAAAAACAATGCAAAGGAGGAAAATCAGGATGTCAATAGGATGAAAGGGTCTTGTCTGAGGAACTAACAAGCAGAAGACTAAGGTGGCAATGATTAGCCAGTATTTCAGTGCTGAATGAGAGGCTTTTGTCTGCAAAAGGGCTTTGAAAGCAGGGGTAAGGAGCTCGTATTTAAGGTAATAAGAGGGGAATTGAGTGGGAGACATAAGGAGAGATGACAAGGTTAACCTGCCGGGCTGGGAGATGACCCATGCTGAGCCATGCAGACAAGCACAAGCAGCATGGGATCACAGCTGGCAGGGTCACAGGGAAGTGTACAGCAGTGGGTGGCCCGAGGGATGCCCAAGGTGGGCAGGGGTAGCTGTGCTATGCAGATGGACTCTACAAGGTTTGGGCAGAGCCTGAATGCAAGGAATCAGTGATAAGCCAAAGCAGCAGGTGAAGCCCAAGCTGTGGGCCTGGCTGGCAGGGACTCTGGCAGAGAGAAGAGGGGACAACACAGCACCTCAGAAGGAGCTGAAGGAGAAGGCACAGGTGCAGTGCCCTTGGCTAGGAGGCTGGCAGAGGTGCCAGAGAAAAAAGAAAGTAGAAGTCAGTGGCAGGAGCTGGGCTAGAAATGACCCAGAAGCGGACTGGCAGAGAGATATCCCAGCCAGCGTGCTTACTATGGGTAAGTATTAGGAAAGGTTTGCACACCTTTGTATTATGAAATTACCTGGGGATCATTCACATTTAAATAAATTAACAGATATAGATTCACAGGTATGGTATAATTCATGTGTTTTACACATTATGATAAATATATATTATATTCAGCCATTCTATACCAGACTTGACAGATGTATATATGTACAATTTAGAAGATGAGACAGAAATATAAAAAATAGTCATCTCACTTCACTAAGCTCTGGTAAGGAGAGCTCAGATTACCAAAGCATTTGGCAGGACTGCGCATATCCACATTCTGCTTTATATAGACACATACAATATGACACTCAGTCAACTTATGTTTAAGGTAAAAATCCTTTCATGCCCCAAAGGACAAGCACGTGCATGTCTATGTAAGGCAAGTCTGGCAGATCCCATTTGCCTCTGAAGTGTGCAGCTTTATACTCTTCTCAATTTTGAGTCCTCTTTCTTTTCCTTTCAAAACACGTGTAAGTAATAAATCCAATGATAGAGCTAAAAACCATTTAACCTACATTTAGAAACAATAAGACACATTACTCTAAATAAGAAAATGATTTACAGTGCTTCTTTTCAAACACAAAGCAGTTGAACTTGATTTTTTTTTTTATCAGTTTTCAATAAGACATCCCAGCCAAGTCCTGGCTCTTGGCAGCTTGCTGTGTTGACTACCACACACTTTCACAAGTAAAGTTTGCTCTAGTCATGATGCCTGACACAGGTCATCAAGAGGGGAACTGGGGGAGGAAGAACTTTGCTTTGCAAGATGCAAGATGCAAAGCTTCCTGGCCTGCCTCCAGCAAAGCATTCAAAATGTGCTGGTGAGAAAGACAATCGGACTATATCAGTAGGACTCTGATATACTAGAGGTGACACATAGATTTAAGGCGAGCTGATAGAGCAGAACACATTGCCAGAGCATAAGCCTCTATCTCTTGAGCTCTGCAAAGCAGCAGAATTTGTAGTTCTAACCCTCTTCAGGAGAGAGTCACTGGGGGTCAAGATACGTTGAAGGAGCATTAAATCACAGGAATTATTGTGGAACAGCTGTTCCTTTTCATGAGTCTGTATTTACATAATTCAAAGGATAAGTACAGGCAAGTGAAAATATTAATTTTTTATTACTCTTTGATCTCCTCTTAAAAAGAGAGAGAAAAAAGTGGTCATCCAGCTAAGGGCCAGAAAGACGATGTCTCTGAGGTGGTTCGTTGTGCCCATCTACCAAGCAGTGCCAAGAATCAGAGCACAGCCAATGAGTTAGTGCCCAGGATCCACTTTTTCAAACAACGCAGGGAAAACCAGCAAAGGGTGAAGAGTGGCTTACAGGCTCTTTTGGAAGAGGAAAGAGGAATTTACATGTCGCAGAAAACCATAGTTGCAATGAGTAACTTGGAGCAGTGCTTGGTGCCATCTCAGTATGGCAGAGCTTTGCACTGTAAATATGTCACAGGGTTTTGCCAGAAGGTCATAAACTGTAATTATTTTCAAATGCTTATAAATTGAGCTGTGTTTTATCAACTTCCTCTTCAGCCTACAGCTGGTATTTAGTGAAAATATTTCTATTTGCGACAATTTATTAGCTCAGCAGGGCCAAGTCCTCCAGGACTTGCAACAGGGGAATTCCTGCTTCTGCCTGACACAGCTCCCGCTCGCCTGCTGGTCCCCCACTGTCCCCATCACTGCGGCCAGGGAGCAGGAGGGATCCATCTGATTGCCCACATTTTGTATCTGCCTACTCACCCACACAGCCAAAGACTGGACTACGCCACTTTAGGTTTTCCCTCTGCCAGAGGTGGTTTTCTGCTTTTACCAACGTTGGTCTTATTGCAGATCAAAAGACATGAGATGATGTGGTGTGAATCTCTTAACAGGCTGCCTCAGGTCTCAGCACTGTATGGGACATGTCCTCCAGCGAAGGTCTGTCAAGGTAGTGCCTACAGCCTGCAGGACTGCACTCCTCATGCACTCATGCACACACAAACTGTGATCTTCGCCTCTGAGGCACGAGTCAGAAAAGGACCCACAGAGCAAACCTCCTTCAAAAATCCCTGTGCTCATTTGCATCTCATGGATGTTTCTGCCTCTTGAGAAGCTATACATCATTGTGGAGGCTGTTTGCTGTCAAACCCTCCTTATGTGCTACAGTAAGGCATAGCCTTCCACCAGACTTATGTCACACTATCTGATGATTATTCAGACAACTCCAACAGAAGCTTCCTAATCTGGGCAAATTCCTTTTACAGATGAGAATATTGTTAGTAAGCAGAGTCCAGTTTATTAGAAAAGAAAGAGCAAACCAACCTCTAGGTAGCCTATAATGCAGTACTTCTGAGGGCTGTTCATTCCACAGGTTGATGAGGCTGTTAATTGCTTGCTGCGACCCAAGAGGAGGTCCCCAACAGCCGGGTGGCAGGACCCAGCACCACAGTCATCCTGTGCTTGCTGGAGTCTTATCAGCACTGAGGGCAAAAGAAGATAAAAGAGAGTTGAAATTGTTTTGTATACCCAGCAGTATTCTCCAGACAAAATCAGTTAATTCCCAACATCAGCAGACAACTAAATTATTCTTTGCCTGTTTTCCTTTTGTCCTGGTTAATATAATTTGGTAGAATCTTGAAGAGCTTTGGTAATGAAAATACCTGCTGCAAAATCATTAAAAAAAAAAATACAGTTAGCATATTGCAATCTATGCTGAAACTTAAATTCTCAGCACATTATTGCGCAGTAAACATGCCAGTCTTCTATGAGCAATAATTTACTATGCTTCCTACCCTGGCATACCCATAGCCAGCACTCCTGCAGCAGAATCACAGGCATTTCAATTGAGTCTGCAAGCGGAGCCAGATTTGGATGAATTCTGTTGCTTTCCAAGTGATAGTGGTGGAATTGAGACCAGGATTTATGTCAGGGGTTCCTCACATTTTCTGATTATTTGCAATGAACCCCCTGGTCTGGCCCCAGAACCCTCCATTCAGACCCCATGGAATGGTCATTAATAATTAAACAGAATAATTCTGAATTCTCTAAATAATTACAGGATCTTTTTGTTTATTTTGCCTGAAACAACTTTAAATATTTTCCATTATGTTGAGACTTCTCTTACAGGGTTTGTCCTTTTAAACAAGTTCTGTCCTGAAACCCAGAACAGGAATGGGTACCTTGGAGGCTTTAGCTGTTGAGCTTTACTTGGCTCGACTTGTTATAAAAGTTCAGTTAAAAAAACCCCAATCAATACGTGAAGATCCTTCACAACACTAGAAATAGTAATGCAATTACAACAGTCAAGATACAGTATTTTACAGCCAGATTTCAGTCTATGGCTCAGGCTATACTTCAGATGATGAGTGACGCTTGACACTCCAGGTATAAAGCAACACATAAATTTGGTTAGCTTGCCCTTCTTTATTTATGCAGATCCACACTCATTATTTGTTAGCAGATATTGACTGCTCCTTTCAGGACCTGATTCAGACTCAATTACAACACCTATATTTTCTTGTACTTAAAGGTTTCATACCACTCATAGCTCCTAGGTAGAAGAGTGTGGAATAAGGATTCATTGTCACGTGTGTCCTAATAGCATATTTAAAAGAAGGACTCCAGCAAAATCTCAGACACATATGTAAATCACATGATAATATTTTAAAATTGGCCTGAGTAAGTGTAACATCTGCACTTACCAAGGTGTAACAGGATTTCCAGCCCCAGTCTCATGCCTCCCTGTGAAACTCAAACTGGCACCACTGCAAGAGAAGAACTGGTGGGTCACCCAGTGCTCTGCCTCACCAGGGCACCCTTTGCGTGTTGGCTTACCCAGAGCTAGCCTTCAGTAAAGTGACAGAGCCGTAATAAAAATATTAAGATTAAAAGGAAACCCTGGCTTTGATTTTGTTCTAGTGAAAATCTCTCAGGATGGAAATTTTGGCGCTGAAACAGGGATGAAAGCAGAGGGACACCTCACAAGGCCTTTCAGAGAAGACTGTGAAAACATATTCACACTTAGTGTAAAATAAAAACAGAATGCTATCATAAAAAATATTGTAGTATTCAAGTACAAGCTATTTAATCCTAATTAGATTCAGCAAGGCTGTTTGCAGAGTTCTAACTCCTTCTCTGGCGGTTTTTGTTTTTTTCATTAACTTAAAACAAAGACTGAGGTCCTAATGAAGAAGTACCAGTGAGAAATGCCTGATGTCAGGTGGTGTGAATTTTGGCAGAGACAAGACTATAACTGCATCTTAAAGTGTGGTGAGGAAAACCGAGTCATGTCAGCATCAACGTAAAAGGCTCATACAGGGGAACCTCAGCGTGAACCCAAGGGAGGTTCATTGTGGCATTTACTTCACATCCTTCCTCTTCCTATTCACCTGGAGGAAAATTAGACTTGCCAACACAAAACCTGTTGGAAAAACAGAAGGCAGCCATGGATATAAAAGAGAACTTAGCATCCTGCCACCAAGTAGACCTCCCAGACCACATCCTGTCCCCCATCTTTGTGCTTTCTACCTCTTTCTCCATCCGTAGGCACCAGCGGGGCCAGTGCACCCTGATGCAGCTCCAGCTGCTGGGGCACCCCTGCGCGACTGTGCCCAAAGTGCCGCTTCCCAGCTCCATTCTTGTTCCTCACCTTCATACAGCTGTCGCTGTGCTGAATGAGCTAAGACGAAATACTCCCCCCCAAGAGTAGAGGAACATAAGCAAAAGCATTCAAAGTATTTCAGCTGTTACAGGCTCCAAGTAGGCTTGGTTCATGCTGCTCTACATGGGACATGACAAAACAGCCATACCTACATGGCTATTTCAACAACCACAGTCGGAGAAAGCTATCAGGGGACACCAGCCTTTCATGCTTCTTCAGCTCCTCTCACCTGCCATGGCCAGGCAGATCCTGGCATGTGATGATGAGACGATGCTGGTGAGCATCTGCGCAGCTGTGCCTGGCTCCCCGGCTACAGAGAGCTGGCAGCAGAGCCGGTGTCTGAGGCAAAACCAAGCAAACACCTTCCTGGTGAGCTGGACTTCACATTCTATACTCTGTCAGAATAATGGACAGACTCAGAGATGACTTAATCTGCAACAGCACTGCAGTAAAACATAGGTATCCACGGCAAGAGTAATCTTGGAAGTTATACGTCACAGTCCCTACCCGTTCTAACACCATGATGTTCAATACCAGTGATACTCTCTAAACATGACTCACTTAAACAGAGAAACAAGGACCAGCAAGACCCCAATATACTTTAGTTCCATGCTTACTAGGCAAATTAAATACTGAAGAGGTCTTACCTGGGTTTCAGACAGCTAAGCGTTTCAGCTGGAAATGAGCACAGCAGAGGGAAGCAAGCAAAGGCATACCTGTGCGCTTCAGCTGGAGAAGACAGCACGTCCCCTGAGGCACCGAGGTGTAGGTGAGAATGAGACCCAGCCTGCAACCTGCCAAAAGCTTGATTTGTGATCTCTTTCTGCTGGAGCTTCTGGCATCAGCAAATATGTGCAGTGAAAGAAAATTGTGACAGGTTAAGTTCACAGCAGAAAAAGTTCGTGCAATAAAAGAGAGACGGCTGGGATTCTTAAAGTGATGGCAAACAACTCTTTAATTGTTTTTTAATTAAACAACAGTTCAGTTGGTCCGGCTTGCAACCAAACATCAAAGTCTTTACACCTGCTTCACATCAAAAGTCTAGTGGCACTGGTTCATCTGAACATGGGCTAGAAAGGACTACTCCTCACAGTAGGGGTGCAGGCGGTCTGGAAGTGCTGATTGTGGGTTTTGAGGTGACAGCAAACATGCCTACTGAAAGCTGCGATCACAGCTGTGCGGAAGTATGAGCCAGCTTCAAATTGGCTCAAGCTCTGGATCACTGCCATGAGCACTAGGATTTATTTTTCAATTTAAAGCTAAAGGCAACAAGGCGACTTTGAGCCACAGCTTTGCATTTCAGCACAAGCTTTGCATGTAACTGCCCAGCGTGGCAAGCACGGGGCAGGGCGGTGTGCGGCATACAGCGCGGTGGCAGGAGACGCGGTGATGGAGCAGCTCCGACGTGGTGTTCACTAACTTGTGCACAGAGCTGGCTGCTGGGTTTTGGTGTCTTTGTTGAAACCTGTGGCACTTTGATTCCAGTTTTCAGAATGGCAGGTTGTCTTGGGTACACATTTTTAGTTGTGATATATTTATCAGCTCTCCTCTGACTGCTTGTAAGGCTTAATTCATGATTGTCTGTGAAGTATCAGCACACCCTCAAACAGAAAGCTTTTTATATGTGCAAAATATGTTTTATAAACTAATAATGGCTTTTCTTTTGGTAGTTCTTATTCTTTCAGAAAAAAAAAACAACCGAAAATGTGTTCTTTAATCCTATTGCAATGCTCAGTACTCAGTGTCCTCTGCCATTACTATGATTGTTCACTCTAGCAGAAATAGTTCATGTACTCATGTTTTTTGAAATTATTTTCCTCAAGTGCATGTGGAAATTACTTGTGGGAGTCTTTTTTTAGGCTAAATTAATCTACGTTTGGTTTGCATTTATGCATGATTAATTATTGTGCAGATGGATTATATTTAGTGGGTTTCAATATTAAGAAATAATACACTAAAAGGTATCTTAAAATATTAATTTTACTTTTTATGTGTAAGCAGTATGTCAAGTGCTCTCTGAAAGAGAGACATACAACTGAAGAAAAAGTCTTATTATAATACTACTAAATTATAGAATGGTTGACGTTTTATTCACATATTTGGTAGGGAATTCAGATTTTGTTACAGAGAAGTCATGTGAGATGTAAATATCAAGGAAGATTTATTTGCAGAATATAGCCGGTCCTGTGTTTTGATTTATGTAGGACCCCAAGCAAGAAGAAGGTTTTAAACCGCTTGAGGCAGAGATTAAGAAACTTCTCTCTTGCTTCTTTAATCTCCCCACTGGTAAAGGATCTGGATTTATAATGCATCACTCGTCCCATGCTGGCTGGAGGGCGGATAGCATTGGTGCATGATTTTTCAAGTCATCACAGGTCCTACGATTGTCATTTCTTAGGCCCAAGACATATCTGTAATACACACAAAGGGCAGGAATCGCTAGCACTTCGGCATATATTCCCTTCACAGGCACTAGCCAGCAGTGAGGGAAGAGGGCAGGAGCAGAGGCTCCAGCCACGCTTCACAGCCTGGCGCTGGGATGCTGGCTGGTGGGCAGCTGGCACCAGCCCGTACAGGTACGCTTTTTCCTCTGATGGACACTTTGAAAAAAAATGTCTCCTTGGGTACATAGATTTTTTTCTCCTGTAATGAAAATGTGAAAAACATCAGAAAAAAAAATTTTGGTTTTCTTTAAAGTTTCAATAAGAAATAAAATTACTTGAACCTGGGGTTATTCTTGTCATGTGAAAACTAAGTATTTAATCAAACAAATCACCTGGGCTTCCTTTAGAATCAATGGAGAAAGACAGGGGTCCCTACAGGGTCCATCCTACCACCTTCCCTAGGTACTTGCCTTAAAGGGATAAATCCCCCTTTGGAGGTATCCACTTCTTTCCTTTGGCTCTGGGCAGCCCAGTTCCCTAGTTTAGGACAGATGCCTCTATTTTAAGCAAATAAAGTGTACTAAGATGAATCCCATCCATAAAGAAATGGCCAAAACCATAAATGAAATCTAATGGTCCAAAAAGCAAAACCATCTTGCTACATTTGTCTCTCTCCTCTTTTGTTTCTGCTCTCATTTCTTCAAGCGTATCGTATGCTTAAAGTGTAATTTCTTGAAGGCAAAGACTTTTTTGGTTTTCTGCACATTGGGAGAATGGAGCACTGAATAATAATTAAAAAAAACCCTGAAGTATAAGCTTACAATAAAATAATAGAAGTATTTTATTTGACAGATCTGATCAGGAGAGAGCTAAGGACAGCAGAAGAATACTCTGCGGAGCTCAGGGGCAGGGGGAGAGGGAGGCCACCATGTCCCCCAGCCTCTTTGCCTCCACGTCCCACCAGCTGGCTGCTCCTCCATATCTTGCATCCTGGAGCAAACAGCTGCTTTAAAAAAATGTATTTAATAACTGTTTAAACGAGCTTTTCCACATTTCAGAAGGATGTAAAGTCTGTTTATAATTAATGAGAAACTTCTTCATTTGCTAACAGTCACAGCACCCCATGGTGCCCTTCACCTTTTGTGTGCAAGTCAGATATTTGAAGCCTTTGTTTTTTTCACCACAAACAAGAAATCCAGTTTCAACTTGAATATTATCTCCCTGGCAGGCACAGCAGTGCCGATGCTTGTAATCAACACTAAAGAGAAAAAAGACACAGAGGGTGATGAACCATATTGTTTTAAAATATCAGTGTGATTCTCAAAGTGCTCTTCAAGACATACATATTCACAATATAACATTTCATGTTATTTCCTAAGGTCCTGATAGTTCCAAGCTGGCAGCATGACTGGCAGGATGAGAAGTCCATCACATACCTTGTTGCGATCTCATGTTTGTTTACTCAGAATCCGTGAGTTCATGCAGTACAACTGGACAAGGCTGTTTCTAGCAACCTTCTCACATCAATAAACAAAAGTGCTTGAAACTTCATAGTTTTTACTGCTTATTGGCCTATTAATCAGAAATAATTAGTCTCCCTAAATTCAAGACAAAAAATAGACTATTGTGCATGAAAACACAGCAAAGGGGACTGGAAAGAAAAAAAGAAAATGAATACACTCAGGAAGGAAATACGGAAGACACTTACAAGGAAAAGGAAGCAAGAGAGCTTTTCTAACCTCCACAAGGTGCTGCAGCCTGGTGTCCAAGGCTGCCTCTGGCCCCTCTCCCTTTTCTTCCCTCCCAACTAGACCTCCTGGACAAATCCCAAGCCTGCTTCACCCTTTATCGAGCCTGGGGGTACCGACAAACCCAATTACCAGTACTCAGCTCTGGCCACTGTGTCCAGATGCCACTGGACCGCGTCCATCGGTGGCATGCTGCATGGGATCAGAGACACAGCAGTATTGATGCCAGGTATGTGGACAAGGCCTGAAGCTAGAGCTCCAGCAGTGAAGAACTGTTAGATCATCACAGCCATATAGTGAAGCCGAACTTGTAGGTGCTCTGGGTGCCCCCAAAGGGGCCTGTTCCCTTACCACAGTCCTCATGGATAGTCTTTCCCCGCTTGTGTCAGTAACCATGGTTCCTCAGAGCTTGAGATACAGCCCTACTTTATGTTTTGTACACTGTCAGGATAGCTATGGTGAGCCTTTAGGTCTGTTTTTCTTGTGATGATTTATTACACCTGAATAATAAACTGCAAAACCCCACAGAACTGGGATCCCCCTGATGAAGGCTGCCCTCCAGGTGGGAATGCAGGGCAATGTCCAGCCTAGGGAGCCACAACTAACTCACCTACCTTGGCATGCCCTGCTTTTCTTTTGCACATAGCAACATTTCCACAGCTGTTTGGACAACCTCTGTTGGCTCCGCTACAGATTTTGACACCAACAAAGACCCAGATTGAAGAAATGCTTCAACCTGGGGTATTTGCTTGTACAGGTTGTTGTCACCGACAGCTGCCTGAGGCATTCTGCTGAGTCCCCACTGACCTTCCACAGGGGAACAAAGAAGAAGTACACCAAGGAAAGCAGATTTACCCTCCCAAGCACAGTCTCTGGGTTCCTGGCTTTATTCAGCCCCATTAAGTCCACATACAAGTTTCCTCCATGATTATGAGGAGAAAACTGCATTTTGAGGCTTTAACAGAAGTGCTGTAGGCTACCTATATAAACCCCACAACTGTAGGAATTAACCATGCAAACTTTCTCTTCTAAAACAGGGTCTCCACTAAAAAGGGAGAGTTGTAACAGACTTGTAGGAGTTAAGAGAAGTTGTATTTATACTGATGACTTTATTAGCAATAATCTAAAGCCTCTGCAAATAAGACAACTGGAAAAGATTTTTTAAAGCTAATATTTGCTTTGCACATCTCACTATTTTAGGTACATGGAAAGGTTTGCTTCTCAGAAAACTGATGCCCGTTTCAAGCCATTAAAGCGAAGGTGCTTCACATTAGTCACAAAAAATGGCTATTTTTAAAAACAATTTGACCAAAGCTTTTTTTGAAAGACGATTTGTTCAATTACCTTCTTTAAGAAAACAAAAACTGCAAAGTACACAACATGGGCCAGAGATTACAGTCCCTCCAACTCTGCCAACAAATTCACTTCAGCAGCATGAAGAGCAGTTGCTGAATTAGATTTACCTATATGTTTTTAAAGAGTCAATCATACTTTGTTTTAAAACATCGAGCTATATTTTGGCAAACACATAAAAGACTAAAGAAATCCCATAGTAAACCAGGGATTAAAATTCTATTATAGCTTTAAAGTACAATTTGTACGACGACAATATACACAAAGCTAGGATGATGGCAACAGTTTTTCACGTGACAGCCACTACCCTGCAACATAAAATAAAGAATCTTCTCAGTGGAAAGCTTTTTCCTCCACAGTATCTGTTAATAGGGCATAACAGTGCTCTTATTCTGCTAATGGTCTCTGTACTGTTGAAAGTGCTAAGAAAAGATTGTCCTATATTTATTCACCCAAATTCATGGCAGTGTTCCATTTTAAATCCCTATTATTAGATTTTCCATACCTGTCAGCCTAAATTATCCTAAGTATTTTTCTCTAGGTTAAAATAAATTCTTCTGCAAAGGTTAAATTGATGTTTTTTAGAAATTATCCTGAGCTCAGAAAATCTCTTTGGCCCCTGAGGAACCTTTGTGGCCTACTGGCTTAGAAACATTTTGTTACCAATGCAGAAACCTTCCATACTGTAGTCTGTTTGGGAACTAAGGTGTGTGTTTGGTTTTTTTTTGCAGGGGGGGGGGGGATAAAAAAAAATCAGAACCCAGGAGACCACAATTTAAAGAACAAACAAAGAGAAAAAAGTCAATTCTACAAGCTCTCAAAAAAACCCTAGGAATTTGAGATCATCGGGAGAAGAACCAGACAGGCAGAAGGATGACAGCTTCAGTTTGAGGAGAGAAAACAGTGGAGAGAAAAACGTGTCTTCTGGAGGACAACAGCAGCAGCAGCAAGAGCATCCACTGCAGAGCCACCAAAGCCCAGTGGTTAGAGAGCTCCCACAGAAGCTACTGGCTCAGTCCTCTGGTTGGAAGGACAAAGTGAAACCAGCTCTACCACCATCCTGGGGAGCATCCAAACTACTGGTCTCTGAAATGAAACAAGTCTGCCCTCATTGTTTCTCCTTATTTTTTACAAGAACTGAAAATTTAAATATTATGTTTTAGATTGACCTGGAATAAAAATATTTTGGTTCATTTAGTTAATTTTGCTTAGTAAAAGTGAGATGTACTGAAAAAGCACCACTTTTCTCTCTCGTTACTTTGTTGTCTAGAAGAAATGGTTTCTTTCTCGTATAACTGGGAAAAAAAGGTAGCACAAAATCTCTAGAAATCTAAAAAAATAGGTTTAAACTGAAATGAATAAAGCTTCAGGAAGCTGTACAAATAGAGATGTCTGTATGTTGAAATAACTGGGAAATCTGACGTTTTCTATCTGTAGTGAGCAATACCTGTGATACGTGTGGTATCTGGCTGTCACCACTGCAGCACTTTCACACAGCCCCTCTCCTGTGGTCACCCATGAGGTCCCTGGTTGCAGAAGACAGCAAGAGCAGAGCAGACAGGCATTAGATGAACCAGAGCTCAGTCAAAAGCCTCAACAGCTACACATATGTCGTGGTTTAACCCCAGCCAGCAACCAACCACCACACAGCCGTTTGCTCACTCTCCCCACAGCAGGATGGGAAAGAGAATTGGAACGGTAAAAGTGAGAAAACTCATGGACTGAGATAAAAACAGCTGAATAAGTAAAGCAAAAGCCGTGTAGGCAAGCAAAGCAAAACAAGGAATTCATTCACTGCTTCCCACCAGCAGGCAGGTGTTCAGCCACGTCCAGGAAAGCAGGGCTCCATCACGTGCAACGGTTACGTGGGAAGACAAACACCATCACTCTAAATGTCCTCTCCTTCCTTTTTCTTCCCCAGCTTTATATACTAAGCATGACATCGTATGGCATGGAATAGCCCTTTGGTCAGTCGGGGTCAGCTGTCCCAGCTGTGTCCCTCCCAACTTTTTGTGCACTCCCAGCCTGTTCGCTGGTGGGGTGATGCGAGGAACAGAAAAGGCCTTGATGGCTTAGCAACAACCAAAACCATCAGTGCGCTATCAACAGTATTCCCATCCCAAACCCAAAACATAGCTCTATACCAGCTGCCAGTAAGTCAACTCTATCCCAGCTGAAGCCATGACAACATACCTTCTTTTGCCTAATTTGGCAATATAAACAGCTAAACTGACATTCTGGAGATTCACCATTTTCAGTCCCAAATGAAATTTAATACAAAGGCTTCTGGGGAGTATTTAAATCTATCAACATATACATGTTAATTACCTAAAAGTATGATAGAATGATGGCTGGCTGACTATCAGCTGTTTAATTTTATCTGTGTCTATTCTGTAACATCTGGAATCTGTACAAACACAGGAAGCATCATGCATAAGTCACACATAAAATAAATGAGGGGAATGATTAGATTTTGTCATGGAAATAACCAACGTAACAATAGCACAGCAGTAACACATGCATGCCAGCAAGTTGGGAACTGGTGCATAGTTTTATATAATTTACCCAGGATCAAGAATATATAAACTTTGCTTTATCTTTCTCTCAAGTGCTTAATTGTACCAGATGGGAGAAAGCAGAAAAATTAATGCCTCCCTTCACTTTCCTGATCTCCCCTTGTCATATGGAAGGGAAGTGTTGTCATCGCCAGGCAGGAGCAGCTGGGTACAATAGAAACGCAGCCAAGCACAGAAAATGCCAGCAACAAACCTGGAGAGAAGGAAATACTTCTTGCTTTCAAACACTACTATTGAAGCCGTTGCTTTTCATCAGAAGAAGGCAGGAAGCAACCTTTCCCTTGCTGACCATCTGTGTGGAGTGCATTTCAATAGCAATCGGTTTGCTCACACATTGCCCATCCTTTCTCACCAGATAGTTTATGACCATTACCCTGAGCTCCCTGCAGCGGAGTTAAGGGAGTAGGTGTCTGTGAACACTGAGCCAGATGGTACTTCAGAGTCTCTGCTGTATCTTGAAGGGTAAGCAGCCTGCAACAGAAAACAGGGTAGAAAAGGATCAGGGCTTTGGGGAAGCCAGGGTCAGTTTGAAGTTGGGAATTGAGAGGATGGGAGAGGGAAGAGAAGCAGCCGATTCAGGTACCCTGGCAGGAGAAATATGTAATGTTTCAAGAAAGTCCACAGGTACTCATAGGAACATGAACTGGGCAAGGAAGCTGTGGAGAGAGCTGGGCAGGGGATTACAGAGAAGATGATGGAAGTAGTAGCTGGAAGTTGTGCCTTGGTCATATGGACGTGAAAGAAGTGCCATGTGCTAGGAATTTGGAAAAAAAAGTATTGTCATGCAGGAACAGAGGCTGGAAAAACCCAGGGCTATCCACAGGTCTTCCATTTACTGTGTGGGCAGATCTGTGCAGAAATACAAGGTCTGTTTAAAGAGTTGGGATGCATTGGAACTACTGGGCATGTCGAGGTATTCACGTAAGAGTATCCTGACCCCCTCAGACTGCCTTGCAGAAGTGCACCGAAAATGAATTGAAACCCTGGTGATTGCCAGATTACATTTAGACTAGATAAAACTTAGTTAACAGTTGTTATTTTCGCTACATTCAGCTCTCACCAGTCATATTCAAATTGTTACAGAAAGCAACAGGCATGGTAAAATTAAAAAAAAAAAAGCAAAACACCAAAACATGGAGTTAATGTTCTTTATTATTAAAACCAAAACAATATTCCTATAAAGCAAATCTTTTCTAGCAATTTGTCAAGATTTTCTTACAACCTGTTGTAAGAGGGAATAATTTTCAAGAAAACTCTAAAGATTTATTTCTTATAGAGCCCAGTCAAATGCGCATACTTACCTACACAGATTTCACAATACATTTGGGGAACCTTGTTCTGCTGATTAAGCATCAACTCACATGCATGTTATTAATATATCTGTAATACTACAAGGGTCATGACAACTTGAAAAAAATTGATAAAATATTAGTAAGACTATGCCAAACTTATTATTTATGAATATCCTAGTATCAACATCAGCTCACATATGGCTTATCCAGACGTCTCCTGACCTCTGAAAAAAACTTCAGTGTCTTTTATGCAATTAACAAATAGCAATGCCTTTTCCTCCATCAAAGGCAAATCATTCATATCCCTCCACTATGCCAGCTAACACTAATCTCAACCAGGTAGCCCTGCAGAAGCCCAAATCCTTCCTACCATCCAGGTTTTTAAGACTAGTGATACTTTTCAAGACTAAGCTTTACACTGGGACACAGCAAACTTGTAACAAAAGAGTACAAAATTATGATTACTTATGAATAAAAGTTCAAAGAAACTTTGAGAAACCTATTTATTAACATTCATAGTTTTTTTCAGGAAAACTGTGTTCCAAAGAATGGAAAACAGAACATTAAAATCAGAGAAATACTGAAGGTCACAATGTACACGAGTGTATGTGCCTGTCTCCTGATAGTTGCTGGCCTTGTACTGAATGTTTAGACAATTCAAGAAGCCATTATGCAAAAGAATTAGTGTTTTCATGTAACTTAATCAATTATCAAAATATTTCTGCTTTGTAATTGTGATCTAATTACTAAAAATAGCCAAGTGATGATAGATCAGGATTTATTACTAACTTGACATTTGTAATCTAGACAGGAATTCAGCTCAGTGACTGATGTTCCCTTCCTCCCCACACACACCATACAATCTGTCAACAACATATAGCAAATCTCCACTGAATGAAAGACACAACTTCACACCAGTTATTTGTCTACACCAAACAATTTAAATTCTTGGGAAAAGGACAAAAAATCAACAAGATTACACTGTAACATTTTTAACGGTAGCTTTCACAGTACTTTACTCGAGTACAGTGCTTATCCCAGCTCCCCTGTGAGTAAAGTATGAGCCTCATGAAGCTGCTGTATAAATTGCATTTTAAATGTTAGCTAAGTCACAGAAATATTCACAAGAAGAATAAGGATTAATTTCTCTTTAAAAAGATTTGTAGTGATAAATAATTTTGGATTACGTATTAAAGCAGTGGTGATTCCGTAGAACAAAGTTGTCCTATTTACACAATGAATTAACGATAAATAGGATTGCTTCAGATAGCCTAAGTAGCTTTAAGATATTTTTCCTTTCAGTGAACTGGACTGGTCTGTTTTCTGAGACCCTATGAAAACAAATTTTCATGAACATCATTTAAAAAAAGGATCTTTCAAAAGACCAGAAGCGGGACCGAGTTGGAAAAGTGATGCAGATGAACGGAGACCAAGGCCTCCCTTCATGCTCGTCTTGTTTTTATGTAAGCCAGCTACGGATGCACCAAGAAAATGAAAGACCATAAATAAATACCACCACCTGCATTGCAATGCAACCGCAACTCCTACACATGGCAAGACGTAACTCCACTCAGGTTTTGGGCAAGGCAGCAGTGGCCCTGCCGCCGCCATGGGCTGAAGTGAGGTGAGGCGAGCCGATGGCGGGACTGCGGCTTCCCGCTCCTCGCCTGGCTCCTGCCTCACTCCGGCCGCCTCCCCCGGGCTGACCGTCACAGGGCTACTTCACCGGCAACCCGTGACTGTACAAACCGGGCTTAAACATCAGCTGAAGTGGGGGACGTGTAAACGCCGACATCTCCCCTGTGATCGAGTAGCTTCGCCGCCCGAGAGGCAGGCGTCGGACGCAGCCGCCCCTGAGGTAAAACGGCGGGAACAGCGGCCCGGCGGCAGCGCTGAGGAACCCGCTCCGAGAGGCCCCGCCGTTCACCCGGCGCCTCCCTCAGCGGGATCGCGGCACA
>VZSZ01000334.1:131465-236923 GCA_013398815.1 Ibidorhyncha struthersii
CGCTGCCCGCGGCCCGCACGGGTCTGTGTGGGCTCCGGGCTGACGGCCGCCTCCCGGGGCCTCCCTCGGCCTGGGCAGCCGGGCGGGGGTCGGCCGGCCGGCGGGCGCTGGGTGCGAGGCCCCCGGAAGGGGACTCAGCCGTGGGTCCGCTCCCCGGGTGTGGGAGGGGATGGTCAGACGCGCTTCGGCGCCGGTAACGGCTTCGCTTCCAAGTTGTCCGAATAAGAGAAAACTGCCCGAGCCCCTTAAGGTGGTCTGGGTCGTGGGCGCTCCAGTCTCGTGTGGTGTTTGCGCTATGCTTTTTCCTTATTTTAGCTTGTGATGATGATTTTTGTTAACGCAGTTGGCTCTTGGATTTGTAATATGTTACTTTTGTATCAGTGGATTCCAAATTTTATACTTGGTGTTACTGTGGTAGGTGTGGTGAGATGGGCAGGGGGGAGGTATGAGCTGTCTGTCCCGGTTTGTAACCGAAAGTGAGTCTGTATGTGTGGGATTAGGTTACAAATGTCCACGTACTCACTGATGCAGGGTGATTTAGAAAGTTTCTTAGTAAAGTGCTCTCAAATTCACTAGATTCATCTTGTATCTTTTTACGGTGTGCTCCTACACACGTAATAGCAGAGAAGATGCGGAGAAAATGAAACGGTGCTCAGCTGACTTCAGTGGTGTCTGTGTGGGATAGCAGGCAGTCCTCTCCGGTGTTTCCTCTGTGCTAACGAACGTTATGGCTCCAGCCATTGTGACCAAGCAGGTGTAGTAAGGACAGGACCTTGCTTCCCTGATTTTTTTTTTTTGATGCTGTATAACTGAAATTCTGTCCCAGCACCTGTCTTCTCTGCCCACTTTAACTGTGGTTTCTTTGAATCCTGTACAACACGCACAGTATCTTTTTGTTGGTCTCTGCAGGCTGACTTGGCTGATGCTCCTGCCAAGTGCAGAGCCTGTATCTTCTCACTAAGGTCTGAAGTGAATTTGTGTAGTGAGGAAGTTGCAGGCATAGATTGTGATTCTTTGTGTGTGAAGTTCCATTTCCTGTAAAGCTTATTCCTCTGTTATTGCGCAGTACGAAGCCTGTTCAGCATCAGGGAGGGGCAGAGCAGGTAATAGCTCTTGAGTAATTTCACTAGGACATGCTGGAGACTTGACGTGCTCTTGGAACAGGGGAGATGAGTTAACAGATTTTTCTACAAGACGATGATGAGGATTGTCTTGCATGTTGGCAGTGTAAGTTAGCTTGCCTGACTCAGTGTCTTTAAATAGGGGATGATAATATGACGTATTCTTAAAATACAGTAAATGCACAATGGTTTTCATAGCTTCAGATATTCTGGGCAAAGTGCAGCATTTCCTCAGAAGGAAAACAGCAGTGCCAGCTTGTTAAGACATGCAGCATATTGGCGGGACCAGGTTGTGAGCATATTTGCATGTTTTGGAAACGGTTTAAGACAGTGTTTCCTGGGCAGGCTGCTTCTCTCAGCATCCTGCTGCTTAATGTATCAACGACTCCAAGTGGAGCAGAGATCATGTCATGGACAAAAAGGATTCCGAAGGACGGAGCTAGGATTTGATACTTAATTTGCTTTGGGTGGCATTTTTATAGTGGGGAAAAATGATAATTTTATTATGACCATAAAATTCTACAGCTGTAAAAGAAGTGAGATGCCGGTTTGTTTTTTCCTTTAGAATATAGTATGTGCCCACATTGGCTGAATATAGGAGCTCAGAGTGGTTTGACATCCACCAGAGTTTATGCAGACTATTAGATATTCCCTGCTAAAGTCAGTGACTTCCATGCATTGTCAGGTCTGTTTAGCAAGCTTACTTCAGGTCTGAGGTTGTTTTGTTTTTTTTTTTTTAATTTAAAATTCAATATATCCAATACCAATAAGAATTTAATCGAGAAAGAAATTAGTCATAGTAATTAAATGTTGAATGCGCTGGATGTGTCTGGAATGTAAGCAGCACTGTCCAGCCCAATTTTAACAGTCTTCTTGAAGCAAGAGTGACCATCCAGTTGTCTAGTGTGTGTTTCTTGAAAACATATTTCTTAGATTTTATTTGCCTTATTATTACTTTATAATTATAGCCAGTCAGTTTGAGTAATATTGCTTGTGTATTTTAATCACAACAATTTATTCTTAAAACAGAGGGAATATATGAAGGAGGAAGTGGAGGAGTGTGCTGAAGATGAGGCGACTGAATCGGAAGAAGACCTTGAATTTGATGAAAGAATTGGATGCCTTTCCAAAGGTTCCTGAAAGCTATGTGGAGACGTCGGCAAGCGGAGGCACAGGTAGGCCTTACTGAGATGCTGACATGATTCATGTTGGCTCTTAACTCAGTCTAGCATGCTCTGGGAATAGGAGCTTCAATAGGAGGAAGACAGGCATCTGTGTTCATTTGAAACTAGCCAAAACTGGTTTCTTGATTTCTTTTGTGGACTGGCAGAGCTTCCTTCGAGGAATAGTATCTTATAAAGGCATAGTATCTTATCCAAATAGATGCATTCATTGCTCATCTCAAGGGAGATTTTTGGGTAAAACTGGTGAGACTCAAAACAGTGTAAAGGTTCACTGTAAAAACTTCTAACCAGTTACAGCTCGAAGCGCAGTGTGCCAAGGCTGTAATAAAACTTTCTCATTTGTTGTCTGACTAAGCCCTTTTCTCTGTGTTAGGTTTCCGGGTGAGACTTGTGTTAGCATGAGCTGAAATGCAGGTTGGATTCAGCTCTGTGCTTTCATAAAAGAGGAAAAACATTCTGCAGAGTTGTCTAAGAGCTGGCTAAGTTAAGCATCAGGATGAAGAGCAGCTTTCTAAAGCTTTTTGTCTTGAAGGTGTAGTTGATTGTAAGAGTAAGGAAAGCCCTTTGAAGAACTAAACACTTCACCGCAGGTCATGTGCTTGTACTGTCCTTATTAGTCACTTGAGCTTCTCTTAAAAAGCTGTAGCTGTCAGAAGTACCTTTTCTACATGTGTCTGAACAGAAAATTGTGCCTGTAAGTTGGGTTAGGTTAGAGGTAGCCTGATCTGGGAAATAGTGACTTTGTCTATTGGAATTGTTTGCAGTTAGACAGGAAACTGCTTGCAGTAAGTTTGAAACAGAGGACAAAAGGCTCTCTCGTGTGCCATTATGTCTGAAACTCAGTTGAATAAAAAGTACAAGAAGCAATTGCAATCTACAGATAAGCCTCTGAAGTCATTACGCCACTTGTGTAGTACATATCACAAGGATCTGTATTACTTTGCTATGTTTCCTGAATTGCACTGTTAATAATTAGAGGATTATTGTATATAAAATAATCTTTGAGAGCTGGTTAAATAACTTTTTGCTAACGTTAGTCCGAGTTCCTGAGAAAGCGAGTTGTTTTTATGTTGTAATTCTTAGAAAAACAATAAATGCTTAAAAATTCCTTTTTTTTTTTTTTTTTGTAGTATAGCACCATCTGTCATGAGAACTTCACTTTGGTGAAGGGTGCCTTAAAGATGTCTGAACACCAGAAGTCATTTTAGCATTCTTTGGTTTATCCCAGTAACCTCATAAATGACAATACAGGATTGTCTTATTCTATGCCATTCTGAAATTTTAATATAGTATTCCCATTTCATTCAGGATTAAAGTGTCAGGCTTACTTTCTGGTGTGAAAGGGATGCAAAACATACCAAGACTCTATTTTCAGACTTTCAGTGCCTTAAAACCTATCAAGAGAAGAAGTACCTGTCTCTCAAATGGGCTGAGACTTCAGCTCTGGGGCTGGAAGAGCATTCAGCAAAGAAGATCTGTCTTTGGAAATTCTACAAGACTTAATTTTCCTGTCCAGATCCACGAATCCCTTTACTCAGATTTACCCAGAAGGCAGCTACGGCTCTTAATTGTTTCCTTGTGTCCGGATAGACAGTATGGCTCCAGCTTTCCTGTTGCATAGCTGGGGTGGGTCTGGCCTACTGGGCTCCAAAAGGAAATTGATAGCCAGGATAATGAACCGATCAGTGCGTCTGCTTTCACACTATGCGCTGACATGAAGGTCTTCATATACATGATTGTTGCATAGCTTCAGCTGAAAGCTAGAACTTGAAATGTTGCTGCTCAATGCAACAATGATGCTGCAGACTGTTTCTTTTCTGATTCCGTAGGACAGTGCTTTTGTGTCCCTGCTGCCACCCCTGGGCTGTAGACCACTGTGTAGTGAATTGAAGCCTGTCAACAAAGGGCTTGTTTTTTCTCAAGTTGCACTTCACAGACTCCATAGAAATACTCCACAGAATGCAGATGGAAAACATATACTGTCAATAAGCTGTAGAAATCACTACTGTGGTCTGTAACAGAATTTTTTTTTTTCAAATTAACAAAAGCCATGATTTAATAAAAGGGGCGTAGCAGGTGCTTCTGGTACTATGTTTCTGACTACGTGCAGCAGGATGATCTTCCTTTTGCATTGTACAACTTTGCAAGTGTGATGAATAGGCTGCTTTGGAGATAGGCGAGGCACATATACCGTTAAAATATACTAATTAGTTTTCTTCCTAAAAATAATTTCAAACCAGTTCTTCACTTATTTAGCTGTTGATAGAAGGGATAGCTATGTGTTGCTTATCGTCAAAGGGAGAATTGTTTGAAATATTGGGATGGGAGTCCTCACTGTGCAGCTATACACAAGTAATATAATCAGGGCAACTTTTTCTAACTGGACAATGCATATAATACATATTTATAGAATCATAGAATGGTTTGGGTTGGAAGGGACCTTGAAGATCATCTAGTTCCAGCCACCCTGCCGTGGGCAGGGACACCTTCCACTGGACCAGGTTACTCAAAGCCCCATCCAGCCTGGCCTTGAACACTTCCAGGGATGTGGCATGTTATCTCTTGTCTGCTAGCTTCTTGGCTCTAAAACTAGATATAAAAAAAAATTGTAATAAAAACTTAGGTTATAGACAAGTGGAAGCTTAAAGGGACTTCAGGGTGCACCTTCTCCTTCCTTCGTGTTTGAATTTAGGATTGAGTTTGCCTAGACTATCCCTGACAGTGATTTGTGGGCATTTGGTTTTATACGCAGAGGAGGATCTAGCCTGTTCTTAAATCTTCTGTATAGGGATTTTACAACCTCTCCATCATTCCAGTATTTGACTATACTTAGTGTAAAAAGTTCTTTCTTGGTGTAAAGGTAGGACTTGTTCTTTTTCCCTCCTATGTAAAAGCAAATACTGTAGATATGAAAACATTCTAAGAGCAGCTTATGGATTTGTAAATCAAAGGTACCAGATACCAGTATTGCACTGGTAATGCTTAGATTCTGGAATGTTAGAATTTCGTTCTGCTTATGTTTCTGAATAATATTTATCATGATCTAAACTTCTTTTTTTTTTTCCTTTTGACCACTCAGTTTCTCTGATAGCATTTATAACGATAGCTTTCCTGACTATAATGGAGTTCACGGTGTATTGGGACACATGGATGAAATATGAATATGAAGTAGACAAGGATTTTACTAGGTAATTTTTATCCATTGGAATTCCTTTTAAAATTTTAAATTAACTGTATTTCAGGAAAGAATAGATTTAAAATGTTCATGTGACTTGCAAGCAATTTATGATTGAAATTAATGAAATACTAAAGGGACTTGATTTTTCTTCTGTTGACTGATTTGTTTTTTTTCTTTTCTGGAAACTATGAAGAAGAGAAATTGAGATTTCTGTGATGAAGTCAAAATAGTATAGGTTTGGTGGAGTCCCCATAGGAATTATTTGCTAACAATTCAGAGGACGTTGTAATACGTACATCATCTTGTAATTACATTATAAGATGTAAATCAGTGGGTTTGCATTACACCAGATTCACATGATGCTTACTCTAGTTTATACAGTCAGTATATTGCAATTTTGCTTTGTGCTGCTGGAGGAGAACCTTAAGCACTCATAACTTTGACTACATACCTAGAGATTGCTGCTGATCTTGTCTCCAGTTATGGCCTCCAAGACTGGCTGAAGCTACATTTGCTGTTGGTTTCATGTGCTTGTCTGGACTGCGTTCACGTTTCTTCTTGAGGTGATCAGGCACCCATGAGTCAATATGAAGTTAATGGAGATTTTGTGCACTGAACACCTTTAAATGTCACACGTCTGGAACTGAAACAACTTGAAAAGCTGTTTGACTAGTTGCTGTGGTAACAAGCTAAAGATACATGTATTAATTGGATGTCTTGTACATGAGAAATACCAAAGGTTTCTGTAATGAAAAAAAAAATATCAGAAATTTAAGAGTTGCATCAAAAACTCAAGTTAGAGTATATCCGTTCAGACAGACGGGAGCTTCACATTTAGATCTTTGCTAAAGTAGGTTCTTTCCCTAGTGAAGCTATCATACGGGAAGGATAGTCTAGCGGTTAAGAGACCATTATGGGACTTGGGGGACGTCCTGCTGCAGATTTTTCCAGTTTGTGAGCTAATCACTCAGCCTGTGGTTCTGTGACAACTTAAAGCAATGGAGATTGGTATCACTTTAACTGCTTTTCTCCTGTCTGCTGACCATGTCTGATCCCAAGTTGAGCCAGTGTTGAGTCCCTTGCTTATATGATTTGTTGTGGTCAGCTAAGTTCCCAGAAGCAGCTCCCTGGAGGTGATAGGACCATGTAACTATAGTGGGATTTATTCATTATAGTTTAAATGGCTTTTGTGAAATGAACATGAAAACCAATAGGAAGTGCCCAGAATATTGGGGAATGCCATGCAATAAGGCTTTTGGTGTGATGGAATTTTTTTGGGTGTTGGTATTGTGGTGTTTNGAAACATTCAGGATAAAGATTGGGACATAAAAGGCATTTTGCTATTATAATATAGGAGCGTTTTTGCCAAAAGAGCTCTTTTCCAGAAGCAGTGCTAGCAAAACCAACGATCTTTATGACAGTATTTTCTGGGAACTGGTTTTAGCAACTTCTCAGCCTGATCCTGAATGTCACTGTCCTGAGGAATTCTGATTAGGATTGGAAATACTATGGCCTGTCTTAAGGACAAAACAGGAGGAACGTGGTCAAATATTTACTCAGTTTTAGATTTGTAACTCCTACATTGTCCTGATCCACTGCATTCTGTGGAATTTATTGCACTGTTGTAGTTGTGTGGAAAAAAAAATGTGTAAAATATTAAAAACTATATATTCTTAATAAGTGTGATAAACTCTTGGGCCAGTAATGTTTCAAAAAAAAAATCTGTTAGCAGTTTCATAGTAAAATTCAGCAGGGAAATATGATGCTTTTATCTCTTAAGTTATAAGTGATCATCAATGCTCTAATAATTAAAAGTCCATTTTGGTTCACACAAATTTTAAACAGCTTAAGTTTATATATACTGGTGTAAAGTTTGTTATTTGTGTTTCTGGAAGTAATCTGAGAATTTTAGTAATATA
Organism: Ibidorhyncha struthersii; assembly: GCA_013398815.1. Lineage (NCBI taxonomy): Eukaryota > Metazoa > Chordata > Aves > Charadriiformes > Charadriidae > Ibidorhyncha > Ibidorhyncha struthersii. The sequence continues at coordinate 138,868 of VZSZ01000334.1, forward strand.
TCTCTCGATACTTGTAGTCAATGTTACTTAGTAGCTTTTTGCCTTTTTTTTTTTCTTTCCAGTAAGTTAAGAATCAATATTGATATTACAGTTGCCATGAGGTGTCAATGTAAGTATTCCATCAGTGAAAGTTTTGAAACACTTTAAAAGCTCTTTGGAATATGCACTTTCTTGCAATATAGTTGGATATTGTTCAAAATATTCTAACAGTAAGATTTCTTCTGATCTTGATGGTATGTAGTGATCTTAATGGCATATGACTCACTGAAAGAATTGGTAGGAGATGTGAAGAAAAGTACTTATGTCATCTTATTCACGTCTCACAGAACTTTGCTTTTTCTGTCAGCAAAAAAGAGATCTGTTGTTCCACTCTAGCTGGAATATTCTAAAAGCTCATTGTGAGGCACAACTCAGCAGAAGGAATTCATCACAACTTTTATTTATTTATGAACTTGGCAAATATTAATCTGGTCTACTGTTTAACAATACTGGAACCATCAGGTAATTTCATCCTTCTGATGAACATATGGATGCCTTCCCGTTTAACGGCAATGCTTACTATTCTTTTGACATCATATAGATAATGAACCATTGTTTATATGGACTCGTTTTGGTTGTCCTGGCTTGAGAAAGAGAGAGAATACTACTAATACCAGCGATGCAAGCAAATCTTCAAGACTCACTTCTTTAGCTAGGTTGAACCTTGCATTAATTTTATGGTACCTCAGTACCATACAATTTGTGTTTGTCTCGCAAGTATTAATTCATAAGTCATCCCTTCTTACTCCTAAAATTTATTTTAATATTTTTTAATAATTCTCTCTTTTTAAAAATTTGAGAAATAAACAAAACCTTATCCTCTGTTTTGACTAGTCTTGATTTGGATTCCGTGCTTATGAAATCTGAAGAGTTTGTTTCTGGTCACTGTGCATCAGTTGATGATACTCTGATGTGATAGGTTGAAAAGTAGGATTCCGTGGTTTCCCCTTAACCTGCCAGTAATCTGCTTCTTGCCGGATTTATTTTTCATTTGGTTTGGACTTTGTTAACAAGTAACAGTAACTTATACTGAAAGTTTGCAGCTGTAGTGCGAAACTTTGTTTCAACTTTTTTGTTTGTTTGTTTATGATCATCTGTATGACTCAATATTTTTCTCCCTGTTTAAAATAGATGTGGGGGCTGATGTTCTGGATTTAGCAGAAACAATGGTCGCCTCTGCAGATGGGCTAATCTATGAACCAGTAAGTTAATTCTTACCTTTTTATTTAAAAAGCAAATTGCTCTTTACTTGATGTGGAGCACTACTGGGCTGGTTTGCTTGCTTGTATTTTTTTCCCCACAACTGGGCTGCACAGAACCTGCCGGAGTATTGTCTGATCCTTGAGCGAGGTCTGCAGTGCTTACCCCAGGAATCTGCTGGGGAAAAAGGCTAGTGTTGGGATTTCTGTGTGTTCACACTCTGCGAATACAGCAGACTCCCAGATCAGTGCTTCTTAACAAGCTAGTGATTTCTACAGCTAGTTATTTTTACATGTGCAGATTCTAGGGATAGGTGCTAACAGTATTTGATATGGAAGAAAACTATCAGACCTCTCATAAAAAGAGAATTGATGTAACTGCTTTTTAACTACAATAATACTATGATTCTCAAAAAAAGGGTAGAAAGTCAACATGATATCCTTACAATGTGGAATGGCATTAAAGATCATAAATTGGGTTAGTATCCTTTCAATTTCTGTACTGTGAACTGAAGATTCTGGAACTGTGTAAGCCTATGCTCTCTTAAAGTGGTTTTGATGGCATAGTACAATAAGCTGTGAAGTAATTATGCTATATGAAAGTAATTTATCATTTACACAAAACTTATTGGAGAATGTAACTTCCTGCTGTAATTATTGCATTCTCTAATAACTGAACCATATTCCAAATTTTAAGAGTTTTGTCCAAATTCCTACTTGTGTGTGTGAGCAGGAGGTGGCTGAATGGAAGGACAGGCTCGGGAAGGGGAAGGAGCTTGGTTTTGTTTCTTTGTTCTCCTTGGAATGTTTCTTCTTTTTGTCTGGACAGTAATCTCTTGTGCTGCTGTAGCTGCTGCATGGTAGCAGTTGCCCCAGTGACTATAACCCTAGAAAGAGGAAACTTTCTGTACTTGGTCTCTTTGGGCAATAGCTCTGGGTAGGTTTCAGCATTAATTGCAATTGAATTTACTGTCTGGAGTACATTAGTGTTAACAATACATAGATTTGAGTTCTGATGTTACTAGTGACATCATTGTGCTGGTTGAAGCATAGCAGATCTGGTGCTCGGTGTGGGATGACCCTAGAAATAAACGATCTGCATCTGGATTCTTGTCTTTCAAAGACTGCTCCTCTGCCCATTTGCATCAAAACCAGGCATGTCAGTTATATCACTGAGAATTAAATGGCCACTCACTGCTTCTTCTAGCCCATGTTAGTCAAAGGCTAAGAGGGCGGAGACTGCTGACTCAAGTTACAAGAGCTTTAGGAAAAGATCCTGAAGTTATAAATGCAAGCAAGTGAATAATTCTGGGGGGAGAGGGACAGAAATTTCCATACTTGAACACTAAATGTATTACTTAAAGTGCAAAGTCCTTTCATAAACTCCAGTGTGTGGTACCAAGTGTGAAGTTGATTGTAACTCCCCACCCCTTCCTACACCCCAGTTCTCTTCTGGGTTTCATGGATGGGACTTCAGTGGATCCTGCATGTTTTATTAGATATGTTATTTTTGTTTCAGGTAGTATTTGATCTCAGCCCACAACAAAAAGAATGGCAAAGGTAAAGCACTAAGATGCATGCCTATGGTTTGTATTATTTGTACTGGAAGTGGCTTTGAGGTATACCAGAGTTACGTGACAGAACTATGTCTTCGGTCTAACAGCTCTCGCGTGTAATTTCAAGAGTACAAACCTGTTAAAAGATATTAATTTACTTTGTTTTTATCATGATTTGAGATCTCTGTTATATAAAAAATTTGCTTTGGACTTATTTGTGGAATTGGGTCATGCAGTTGCAAGCTGAGGTGTATGGACTCACTCAACTTATTTTTCCAAATGAATGCTTGGTAGCACAAGTTTTAATTATGGCTTCAGAGGCATAACACAGCTTGATATCTAAATGTCAAAGCTGAGCCATAGTAACAAATCGGCACGTTCTTGTGAGAGGAAATGAGTTTGAGTCTTTCATATAGCTTCATATAATGGACACACTGTTTATCATTTAAACTGGAATAGCTTGGTTGTATGTGTGATCACTCTACCAAAATACCAAAACTAGCCAGCCTCCCACATAAGCTTCAGGTTCTATTACAAGATTATCGGTAGAGTGCTGCTGTGAACACCAGAGCTTTAAGCTCTGTCTAAGTTCTTTCTTCTCAAAGTTTATTGTAACACTTTAAGGCTGACATGAACCTTGCTAACTTCTTGATTTATAACCTGCAACTGAAGCTTATAATTGATTGTGAAGTTTTTTGTTTTACTGTTGCATGCTTTCACACTTGTCTGTGTAATCTTTAGGATGTTGCAGCTAATTCAGAGTAGGCTGCAGGAAGAACACTCTCTTCAAGATGTGATATTCAAAAGTGCTTTTAAAAGTGCTTCTACAGCACTGCCGCCACGGTAAGAAAAAATAGGATGTTGTGTCAGCATTCCCCTCTCCCCACCCTATTTAATTAGACTTCACATTTTATTGTGGTTGTGATTTCCGCGCCCCCNCATTTTAAAATAGTATACTTGATACTTGCTTTGGAGAGCTGTTGTATCATGAAAACCTCTGGGGTTTCCAACCTGGAGAAGGTTTCCGGGTTTCCAACCTGGAGAAGGTTTCCAGGTTTCGTGTGTGTATTTATAGATATGTATGTATACATAATACATACACACACATAAATATATACATACACCTTTTTAGTCCATTTTTTCTGATGTTTCCTTTTTAATGTGAATTAGTAATGCCAAAGCATTTTTTTTACAATGAAATAATATCTTTCTGTCTAGCAACTTAAAAAAAATATCCTGCTGTTAACTGTGGCTTAATATTTTATGGCTTTAAAAGAATCAACCTTTGAATAAAAATGTGTTTTGTTAGTAAATGCTCTGGTGTAAGATAGCACTGTTAAAACTGCATGGAGAAACCTTGCTGTTTACACTTTATTCCAGCTAACCACAAAATGCTAAGAAAGTAATGTATAGAAGGCTTGGTCTACCTGAATCTAGATGCTATGTGATTTTATTTTTTTTTCCTTCCCCAGGGGAAAACACTTTCCCCTTAAAAGCAAACAAACAAACAAAAAAACCCCACAAGCAAGCCGTAAATAAAACAAAACAAACGCCAAAAACGCTGTATGCATTTTCCATGTTGTAATCTCCATGTTTGAGGACTAAATACGTCCTTTCTTCCTAAGGCAAGGCTAAAGAGGGCTCAAAAAATATTTTTTCTCATTTAGTTGGTGTCTTCAGAGTCATTAAGTCCTTCTGTGCCTCTGTGATACTTAGTGCAGTATTTGAGATGGTATTTATGCTTGAGATGTGTTTAAGGAGCAGAGTTGGAAATATGTTCTGAGTTGTGGACATCCCAACAAGTGTGGGAAGAGGAAGGTTTCATAGAAAATAAATGCGGAAAGCTGTTCTTGCTACAATGTTGTTAATGTGACTAATATATTTTGTTATGTTCATTGTAGCATTAAAACATTCCCAACAAACCATTTTTGGTGGAAGTAATTGGAAAAAAATCCCCAGGACAGCAAGATACACTTACAGTCTTGTTTCCTGTTCACGTGTTCAGGTATCATAAGTTAGCTTTGTACACCAGATCTCTGAATACAAGTACAAATGAAAGCTTATCGGTTTCATCAGACTGACCTTTATTAGATTCCTTCCCTTCCACCATCCCTGCTATAATTCCAGAAGAATTCAATAGGGAGAGGTAGATGATAATATTATATCTTTATGCTAGGAAAAAGAAATCTTAACTGTACCACTGTTACTTCTGCTAGTGAATAGTCTCAAGTACTCTTTATGTTGTTTTTATTTAAACAGGGAAGATAATTCATTACAGTCTCCAGATGCATGCAGAATTCATGGTCATCTCTATGTCAATAAAGTGGCAGGGAACTTTCACATAACTGTGGGCAAGTATGTTCTGTTCAATTTCTGAAAATAAAAAAAAGGAAAGAATTGACTTCTACATTATATATAGTGCATGGATATGTGTGTGTATGCTTTTACACTTTTGAGTTAATGACTGAATTTTATTAACCTTCTCATACACGTGCTCGGTATTATTTCCCATGTGGTATCTTTTCTTGTGCAGTTAAAAACAAATTTCTTAAGTTACTAAAGCAATGCAGTGCATTATTGCATGCAGTGTAGTGGATATGAATTCCAGTGTCTTACAGGATGAAAACTCTTGAAAATACATCCTCTGTAAGGGTATGATGTGGAGTGGACTGCTTGTACTTGCCTTCATTCTTTGGGCCTGGCCAAACTTCTTCTGTTAGTATGCAGTGCACTAACATGGATGAAGTGCAGACACGTGCCGCTTCAGTGCTGAGATAACATTGTTATAGAACCATAGTTAGGGAGCTAAATGGCAGTTCATCTTGATTTGAGGAGAGGCTTTCTGATGCATTTCAGCAATGGTTTTAGCTTATATATACTGCATAGTTACTTGTGTTCACTTTTCTCTGTGCTCTCCAGCTCTGCTGTCCTCACTTGTCTTGCTGCCACCAGAGATGTTAGCATGCAATTTGTACTAATTTATCCACGTGTAATTCCAGCTCCTGTCTTTGTGTGGGTATTTCTCCAAATATCACTTCTGTCTGGTCTTGTACCACCTCTCTGATTTGCCCCTAGATGTCCAAGTTCTTAAGCCCTTTTCAGAGCTGATGATTTCAGTCTTTCATCTGTACTGCTGTCACTTGTCTCTTCCTGTGTCTAGTTCTGAACCCTGAATAATCTTTTGCTTTCCTTTGCTTCCTTTTGCTCATCATTACATTTGTACTTCTGCTAAGTTGCTCCTTCTCTTCTTGTATTTTTTTTTTTTTTGTGTGTATGGCTTTTCTTACTGCCTGCCTTTGTACGTTATTGCCTTGTCATTTATTGTAGTGCTCTCTTGACTGATCTCATTGTCTTTCTCCACTTTCTGTTTGTCCAAAACTTACATGTATTTGGTAACAATTTAAATTAATCAAGCTAAATAGGGAAAGTTTCCAGCATTATTGGCTGGACTGGTAGGGATGAAGTGTGGCTGAGAGACTTTTACTTTCCAGGCAGAGTTGTGCTTTTTTCCCCTCTCTTTGCACTGTTATCAGCCTCTGCATTGTATGTGCTTTGCAGGTCTGCAAACAAACTTCCAGACCTGAAGTTAACTTGCTTAGTCAGGGAGCAAATACAGAGCGTAGTTAACTTTGCTTAATTATAGAACAAGTACGGTAAAGTTTTCATTAGTCACTTGAGCAGTTCTGCAGCTTTTCATGTGGTAGGCCTTGGTGGCTCTTCTAGTAGCCTAGTAACTATGTGTGTTTGACATTTCTAAAAATGCAAGACACTAATTTTGTGTAAGAGGGTTTTCATGAGTATGTTGTTCCTGTACCTTGTCATTCAGGTTGTCTGTACTTGGCAGTAATAAAAATGTCTTCTTTTTTTAATATAGATACACACAATTTTTATATATATAAGACTTTGTAAAACATAGATATATCATATATATTTAAACATGTTATATATATGCACATATTTTTTATATATATAAAGTATTTATTGAAATAGGAGGGGAGAGGTAATATTTCTACATAGTCCCATTTAGGAAAACTGTCTTTTGTGTGGATTTTTTCATAAAATTTTCATAAAACGTATCTTGCTTTCTTTAGGGCAATACCACACCCTCGAGGCCATGCGCACTTGGCAGCCCTTGTAAGCCACGAGTGTAAGTTCTTTCTATCATCTCCATACAAACAAGTATAATTTCTTTCAGACTACTCTCTTCTAACTCATGTTAACATAGGTTGCTGTTGTAAAGATGTTCTAGCATTGTAGAAGAAAGCGAAGAATATTCTTTGCAATGTTACGACTCAGTAGTGACTTACTTTTATACGTTTAACACTATTAGTGTTATCTTTAGGTTGCTTCTACAGCAGTGATAACAAGAATCTCAAATGTATTTTGTTGTAACAGAGATACCATATGAAATTCCTGTATTTCAGTCCAAACTACCTATTTTGTGCAAAATCTGTTTTTATAAAGTTAAAAATTTCTGACCTTTGTCCTTAGAAACTTGATTTCTCAGCTGAGTCTAGATATTAAATGTGTGTTGCTGCTGTACTTCATGTGAGGCAAGGGTGACTTACTGTGAAAAATGAACTTGGTGTTGGTTAAACCTCCAAATGTCTGTCCATTAATTTGTGTCAACACAAGTGTATAATATTACAGAGCTTAAACACCTTTGCAAAATCAGGCAATGCAGTAACTTGGTAGTTGCCTTACGCTTTCTCTGTACATTTCATTTAACAGTATTAAAAAGACTAAAATTTCATATATACAAGAACCTGAACTGTAGAATAACTTCAGTATTTGGCCAACTAGAAATTTCCTTCATGAAATTTTTACTGTCTTCAGCTCCAGGGTTGGTTCAGATAGAGTTATAATTTATTGTAGAAGTTCTTTTCCAGAGACATCGAATTTCTTTGTTAAATATTTTGGATTTGAGTTTTGTTTGAGACATGTATGTAGATGTATTGATAAAGTCACAAGCACAAATCTGATGAAACAGATTCCAATGTTTTGAAATATTCTAACTAATGCATTTTCCAGTGTGAGAAATGGCTTCATCTTTTTCTCTGAGAAGAGTACAGAATCTCATAGATTAAAAATGTTGTTTCATTTCTATGTATTGTCTTCCAGCCTATAACTTCTCTCATAGAATAGATCATTTGTCATTTGGAGAGCTTATTCCAGGAATTATTAATCCTTTGGATGGAACAGAAAAAATAGCATCAGATCGTAAGTGTTGTGTGTTTAAAAAAACATCATGTTTTCTATATTTTTCCAATCATTATGTCTAAAATATTATCATGTTTCATGAACATTGTGATTTACAAACAACATGTCCTGCTAAATTTGGTAGTGAGCAATGCACTGTTCAGTTATCTACATGTCATCTTCAATGGACAATTTCTTTTTAATATCAGTATTGCTATATATACTTTGCTGTTTCGCTGAATTTGATTTGTAGTTTCTTCCAGATTTGTGTTATATTGAAGTTACAGTATGTCTGAACATAATGCAAAGAATTTTGCAGCAGTATGTTACAGTGGAGATTCATAAATCTGATTGTTGTTGTAATGGGGAAAAATAAGTCTGATTTGGTTTAAAAAACAAAACTGCATCAGGAGTCTTGGATTCTATTCCTGTATTTGGTTTGTCACTTCCACGGTGAGTTTTGTGAGGCCACTATAGGAAGGGTTTGTGTATCCCTTTGTTTTCTTATGTATAAATAAAGGAGTATAGTAAAGTAACCTACTTTACAGAGCTACCTACACTTCATCCTCCGACTTGCATTGCCCGTGAGAGTGATCCCCAGAACCTTCTAAAGCTGCTGTTGTCTCAAAGTCAGTCGGTCCCTTGGCTGTTCCAGCCAGAAGGGTGTAAGGTAGTTGAAACAAATTGCTTCAGTCTATCAGTGTTTGTTCTCTTAGGGAATTGCACGAAGACAGAGCAATCATAAGTACATAAGCATGCTGATTGCTCTAGAATGATTCTCTAGAAGTCGGTCTAATCAAGAGAAAAACTGTAACCAGTTTAGAAGGGCTTCCGGCATTGTAGAGACAATTCAATGGCTAAAATTTATTCAAACACCAGTTGAGGTGTATGTATCATGCAAAATGTGACTTTCTGAAACTTGTTTGGTTCTAGTGTCCTGGAAAACACTATACATTTCATTTGAAGCTTTGAGTGGCCTGACCTTAATGAGTCTTTTAATTATGTAGGTAAAATGTAAATTTCTCTGAGTACAAATGCGATGTAAGCCGTGCCCAGGGAATCTAACTTTGTCCATGCAGATGGTGCTGAAGTAGTCTTGGCGGTGCTGAGACTCCTTGAAGAATGTCCTGATTAACTATTTTAAATATTACTTGTTTGATTTATTTTGAATGTCTCAGATGGTCTTTGACTCTGTACTTAATTCAACAGTGAGATTTATTTTCTTCTAGACAACCAGATGTTCCAATACTTTATCACAGTTGTGCCAACCAAACTCCATACATATAAAATTTCAGCAGAAACTCATCAGTTTTCAGTGACAGAAAGGGTAAGTAGAAGTAAGAGAAAACCATGCAGAGAAAAATCTAACAGTGATTGTTCTTAACAAAAGCTCAAATGTGAAAAGGGAGATTTAGTTGTACCGTGGCTTTGAAAACTCTAGCATGAAGAGACTCTTTGTAGAAGGTGCACTAGATTTATCTGTAAATAATGTAATACTGATGGTAAAATGTATATAGTTGGTGACACATGCTAACTTCTTGCATTAGTGTTTTGCAGCCATAGATCTGGAGTCTGATACTAGAATTAATGATAGATATCCAGTTGTTTCCACTTCACTGGATGCTAATGGTGGTGATGGTGAAACCCTGTAGGTTTTAGGTCTGTAATCTTGTGTGTAGCTTTACAAATATTTAATCCACCTTTAGCTTTTTATCCATGTGGGAAGCAAACCAAAACCATAGCTCACTTGTATGTCATGAACATGGTTGTGGAGTGTTAGAAATGGAAACAAAGGTAGTTTGTATGAAAAACTAATCACACAGAAAGCATCTCTGTCTCTCAGCTGTCTTGTTTAACCTTTGTTGGACCACCAACTTCAATTACTGTCCAGACTAGAAACCTTCCACTTCTGGTCTTGGAGGAGCTTTTAATTCTGAATCCGTAAAGAAAGTAGTTATGGCAGCATAGTACATGGGCCAATCATAAGGGAGTAATTTTAAAGACTGCTGTAAATAAGAAAAAGGCCTTATGTTTATCAGTTACATGTCTCATTTCCAGACAGTGAACTCTGTTTTGATCTTTTATTCAAAAGTCAAAGAAAAAAATCTTTGCAAAAAGTTTAATTAAAAACAACAGATAAAGCGAGAGGTAAGAAGGAAGTCTTGGGTTAAAAGGAAATTCAGAGATTAGGATGGCAGTTCACTGTAATACTCTTTGTGGTGTTCTCCAAGGGAGAAAAATCTTTATTTCCTCACGATTCCATGCTGCACTTCTGAAAAATACATAGCATGGGGAAGTAGGATAGAGGTGATGTCTTGGGGTTCAATTTGAGACATGCAGACCGCTGAAGGGAAAGATTGGCTCTAAAATTCATGAAAGCTGGAGTAAAGAGAGGAATTTCATAATTATTCCCATCTCCTGCTGCTCTAGTACTCTGCTTCATGTTTTCTCTGCAACAGCTAAGCCACTCCTTAAACTTCTGGACGTCAGTCAACTGCTTATCTTACTCCTTATTGCATTTTTTTCATCTTGTATTAAATGTTTCTCTCCATCTGCTGTAAAAATGGTTTCTGTCAATTAACTGTGCAGTCTTAGTTAGCTCTTATTTTCTTGGGGGAAATGTATTTTTTTATGAAAGTTGCAGCGCAGTCACAGGTTGCTTAGAAGAAAAGCTTGTGAACAGTGGAGGTAAAGTGGCATTCCATACTTGCTTGCTCTGCCTGTCTCAGTAGGTAGCCCTGTGGCCTGTAAAGCTTGTTTGTGTTTATCTTTGGAAACCAAATACCCCTAGCAGGTGAGCTGGGAAAGGGTATTAAGAAGAGTTAACACTGAACAACTTACTGCGTTTATTTTATGAGAGTAGACATGTATGTAGACCTGGGAGAAGGTGGTCAGCTAGCCAAGGCTAAAACTTGAATACAGTGAGGTTTAGTTGCCAGTGGTGAACAGATTGGGAAGCAGAGTTTAAAAGCTGCGGGCAGAACCATCTCCGCTATTGTTGATGTTTGATATACTGTGTTTATCTACGTTAAAAGATTTAATTCTAACAAGGCTTCACTGATATCTGAGATATCTGATGCAGGGCTAGTTATTTTCAGCAGGTTTTAGCAACCAACAGTTAAATCCAGTGCAGCAGTCGAAGCTAGAAGCAGACCAAAATGGTTTGTGGGAAAATAATTATGTATCTTTTGAGGGTGGAGTTCTGGGCATTCTGTATAACTTTGTATTCTTTCTTTCACGATTTGACCTCAAAAGTCAAATAAGGTTTAGGGAAACAATAGAGGAAAAACAAACAAATATTTTTTTTGTCCCTTGCACACGGCAAGGTTCTGTTTAACTACCTTCAGTCTTCTCTTCCTTCTTAGTATGCCTGATCATCCATCCCCTAGTGCTGAATGTTGCCATGTTCTTGAAATATAGAAAGCACTCTGTACTGTTTTGGGTTGTTTTTTATTTATTTAACCATTGCAAAGTTTCTGTGACCTGGTATCAGAACTGATACATTATTTTGGCATCCTTTTTACTTTGATTTGGTAGCAAATGAAGCAATATGGTTTGTGTCAATTTTAGCTGACTGGAAAAGTTGCCTAGTCTGTATTTCAAAGTGGTATTCTGCTCTTTATTTTGTGCTGTATTCTGCATGGTTGTTGAGCACAGACTGATAAATCTACAGGTGAAATGGAGCTGTGATGCATTGTTTTTCTGTTCAGTCTTGCTTGTCTGTCTTCTCTTCTCTTATTAGCCTAGACATGGCTGAGTTTGTCTTCAGTCAATTATATTCTTTTCTGCTGCCCTTGTATATTTTCAGCCAGACTTACCTGGCAGTGCATTTGTCAACACCTTTCACTAACAACAAAATGATAGAAACACTTGAAAGAAACTTAAGATTGTGTTGAGGTTTTTTCTCCTGAAACCCTTTTTAAAAAGTAGAGATTTAAAGCAGCCACACTCTCCTTTTTGAGGTTTTTTGGTTTAAGAATTTGGGCAAATGAGAAGAAACTGTAAAAATTCTTGGATTGGGACTGAGGCATCTGATCTGTTTAGATTAGTCGTGGTGAATTAGTTATTATTTTTATCGAGGTGTATTTCTTGCTGTGTGACTGTTGTCTGAAATGACCTGACAGACAAAAATTTTGAAAAGAGACTTGATACTGGTATTCAGTTTTCAGATCCCAGAAATTTTAATTTTTTTATGTTTTTCTTTCTTTTTCCATCAAAGTAATAGATTATGGCATATGTGTAAGTATGCACTGAAGAAAAAAAAATGACGTTGGTCTAATTTAACTTAAGCTTCTGAATTTCCATTATGGTATACTCTAGTTTAGGGTCTTCCCTGATACTTTTAAGAACCAGCAATTAAATCCTCTCTGGCATGTGAATCTAGAGATATGCTCCAAGGAAGAAGGAAGATGAAGCCTAATGAGTCTTGGATGCAGTATGCAGATTTACAAACACCCTCTGGGAAAACTGCTGTACTGAGGCTGTTCAATAACTTAAATGTCTCCTGAAGGTCTCGTCCTGATTTGAGTGATTAATAGTAATGCATCAAGTAGGAAGAGATGGACCACTGTGTTATACCAGCGCACTCACTTGCGTTCACAGGCTAGACCAAGACTGTGGCACTTAACCCTCATAGGTACCAAAAGCAACCTAATTATAAACGAACTTGTTTAAAGGATCATGTAAGCAAATCTCAAGAAGATAGTACCAGAGCCTGATAGTGATATGCAGCACAGACCAGCAACCAGGAAAGTAAATTGTTATTTAATAACATTTGACTTTTAGAAGGTACTGGCCAAAGTTATCTTGACGATCTTCTGTTGATTGCTAACTCTGATTAAGTAGCTCTTTGTCATCACATCTATTAAGATTGTTTTGCTTGTGACTAATAAGGAGTGACTAACTTGTGTTTCTCTCTCTTCTTTCAGGAAAGAGTGATTAACCATGCAGCTGGCAGCCATGGGGTGTCAGGAATATTCATGAAATATGATATCAGTTCACTTATGGTGACAGTGACAGAAGAACATATGCCTTTTTGGCAGTTCTTAGTGAGGCTCTGTGGCATTATTGGGGGAATTTTTTCAACTACAGGTAACTATCAGTGCTTTCCCTCTTAAGTTCTGCCAGAATTTTTTTGGTCATGGTGATTACGTTATGGATAAATTACAGGGGAGTCCTGAACCTCTAGCAGGTTTAAGACTAAGTGACCTGAAATGTGCAATGAAAGCTACTCAGTTTTGGTGTCCCAGTATGCTGTTTCTGCTCTTCTGAGGGCCAGTTGTTTCCTTTTTGGCAACTCTGGCATAGTTTATTTACTTCTGGAAGAGCAAAGAGAGATATATATTTATACAGACACACCTATACACACACAGAGACTCTGATATTCTGTGTATTTCCTATAGTTGGGATCCAGTGCTAAATCAGTGCCAAAAGTTGAGATAAAGTTTCCATCTGAAGTAATAGGGAGGATTTTCCTTGTGTAACTTGCCAGTGTACTGCAAGATTTGCTCCTTTAGAAAAAATAAACTAAGTTGAAAAGATTCACTTATTAGTCAAGACATAATAGGGTATCTTGATTACAAGTTATTTCTTTTCTTGGCTTTCACTCAAAGAGGGCATAGGAAAGAGACCTTGAACTAAGAGCTCTCTTTCAGAGTAGGTATTTCTGTCCCACAGAGTGTACTCTCGCACATGAAAGCTGGGCAGAAGGAACTACATTTACTTGGATAGCTTTGGTTTTGCTTTTATTGATGCATTTCATTCAGAATGTTAGAATTCCCGCTGCCCTTGATGTTTCCTTTTTTATGTTAATTTCCCAGTGGGTTACATACCAGTTTACTGCACTGTATCCCATTTAAGTATGGTGTAGAGTTTTGTTGCAATGCTTCTGTAAATACTACAGTTTTACTACTTGTGACAATTTAAATCTTGTTTGACATTGCAGGAATTTTACATGGCTTTGGAAGATTTGTAGCAGAAATTATTTTTTGCCGTTTCAGACTGGGTTCTTACAAGTCCACATCGGTAAGAAAAACTTAACTATTAAATAAATGGTATGGCTACCTGAGGATGGATGATAAGGGCAACTCTGGGACTTGGTCCTAACAGAATTTAAGATGGTAGTAATAAAACCTCCCTTTGACATACATATGAGCAGACATTCAACAGCTTTTAAAAACAGTTGGAAAACCTAACACATAAGGAAGCAAGGTGTTTTCTAAGAAGCTGAATTAATGAAACCAAGTCTCTTAGAAATTTCTCTGCTACATACCCTCCATTTTCCTTACTATATTCTTTTTATTTTCATATTGCTACAAAAATTACATGTTTTCCCAGGCCTCGTCAGTCTCCTTTGCATACTCTTCTTGTGCTTGGCCAGCTGACTGAAGAAGAGACACTGCGTGCTGCAGGGGTTCAGTGTTGCTACTGATTAGCCTGCGTGCTACTGCCAAGCAGTGTGAAAGAGCTGAGCAGTCTTTACCTTTCCCTTCATTGGGCATCAGTAGGATTGCTCCTCTAGCAACTACTTGATTTTGTACTACTTTCATTTTTCCTGATTTAAGCCTGTAGCTAGCCTTTAAGACTTCTACCTTTCTCTCAAGATGGGTTGAAGTTTGCCACCTGGCAGGGTTATGTGAGTAGGGGGAGAGGAGGGAAAGCAAGCAGATTTGTATAATTTTTGTTTGGGACACCAGGCAAAAGGCATACAAGAAATGCCCAAGAATAAAAAAGTGTGTGTTTTGGGGGAGGGAGGGGAGATTCTGTTTCTGGATGAGCCATTAATAACATTTGGTTTTTGTTTGACTAGGTCCCACTTCCTGATGGCCACACAAGCAACCACTTACCTCTGATTACAGACAATAGTACGCATTAGTCTCCTGAGAAAACTAACTTTCTTCCTGCCTGATACAGAAGACTTTTTTTTTATAATAAAGAAAACATTGTGCAATATGCTGAGACAGTGCTGATGGGCAGCAAAAAACAAAGCCTTTACAAAAAAGAAAACCCACCAACAAAACAATTTGTGTAATTCTTTGTCTTTCTAAGTGCACATGGAGTCATAGGAGGTTGTGAGACCAGGGAGGCGGACCATCTTCTGGAGATTAAAGGAGCATTGCTGTCAATACAGTATTCATGGTCGAGCTGAACGTCTTTGTGATGACTGCCATTGACTGCTGAAGCATCTTGATGACCTTGGTTCTGTGCCTGGGAAGGCTAGTGGGCTCCAAGAAGAAAAGAGTACGAGTGGGCTGTGTGGACGAGCCAACAGCAGGCCGAGAGGGACAGTAATAGAGCTGGGGTTTCTCTTAGGTGTACAAGCTGCGGTTTGGGTTTTCTTCTTCTTTGTAATGGTGGGGCCAGGGGCTAAGATGCTGTTCCTACAAGTGCGGAGCAATCCTAGAAAATCCTGAAGAGGGAGATGAGAGAGAACTCAGGGAGTAAGGTGGAGCCCAAGCCATAACGTTGGTTGTAGCTGCTGCCTTTCTGTGGTCCCACCATTCCTTAATGGAAGAAAGCGGAGTTCCTCTGTGTATTCACACAGCTGCTTTGCCAACAGTGAGAACATCGCTTCTGCTGTTGACGTGGAAGTGCCCCAGGACTCTGAGAACGGGCTCCAGTGTGCACGTTTTTTTGACTTGGCATAAGAAGCCTCTTAAATAAGGCATTTGACTGTAGTTTTGATAAAAGGCAAGACTCCCTAGCAAAAGATCAGGAATTCTTTGTACACCTCTTTCTTGGTAAAGAAATTGCTTTGATGGAACCTTCATTGTACCCCTGCTGCTAGTATGCAAGCCATGGTATGTAAATCCTGGAGATGGGGAGGAAAAAGAGCAAGAAGCTGCCTTGCTTTGGTTCAGCTAAATACTGCAGAAATGTGGAATTTGGGGCAGTGGGAGGTCGGCTAGCCCAGGCAGGGAGTGGTGGAGTCGGTAGTAGATGACTTCAGGGAATCTGAATCTTTTTGCTGCAGACAGATGATAAGGGATCTGCAGAAATAATCCTTATTGTTCATGAAGGCTTTTGTAAAATAAATGAAGAGAGCAATATCAGTTTTATATTGTACATATGCTACTGAGAATGAATGTTATTAATGCAGATGGTGCTTTGAGAAACTAAACATCCTCCCACTGCTGAACTGCTGGGGTACACCTGTGGTTGAACAGTTACTCCACCAGGGTAAAAAATTAATAATATGATTCCTTCTCAGCAAAACTGATTTAATAATATATTTGGACATGATGCTGACCCTGGCCTTACTCACCGTGGAATGAATATTATAATTGAGAGGACTAATTACAGAAAAATAAAAATCCCTGTGGCATTGTCAGATTTTGCTGACTTTTGTTAATGTACTTTACAGGACACGTGGATCGTAGTGATGAGCACAGTGTAAATAACGTAGCTGATTTGCTATGCAAAGCAAAGGGCTTCCTAAACTGAGAAATTATATGAAATATTAAATAAAATGTAGGAAATGAGGAAAGGTCTTTGTTCAGTTTGATGGTTGAGAAAAGTTCAAGGAAGCCAGGTCCCTGGGGTCGACAGCCAGGTCTGCGGTTTTCTCTTTTGTGTTTTTTTTTAACACTGATTAAAACTCCAGCAACTTAAGAAACTCTCGTCCTCAGTGAGCAAGAAAATCAAAAGCTGTAAATTTTTGGTTCCCATTTCTCTTTGGCTTTTCCCTCAGAGGTTTCTTCCCTACTTCTGCTTGGACTGGTTCTTGCTTTGGGCTTTGTCCTAACACTTGTGTCTTCTCTGCCTGGAACAGACTGTGCTGGTGGGAGATACTGATCTTAGCTGACTTTCTGTACCAGAACTTAAATGTTATTTTCTATTCTCACATAAAAGAGCCAAGTGGCTTGGTGTGTCTTAAATCCTTGTGTGGTGTGTTCGTGTTGTTCTATCTAGAGCAGAGCTTGTGTGGTGGCTGGTTGCTAATAGAAGAAAATTTGGGATCGACTTCTAGATGTGAGTTGCTGCGTTGTGGAGTGAATACAGGATCAGCTGAACCTGCGTTGCTGTGCTGTTTGCTTTCTCTCTCCACAGAGGGTTTGGTTGTTACAGCTAGTACCACTTCAGCCTTGCACCACGCGCTGTCACCAGCTTAACCAGCACGTGCAAGGGTGTTCCGGAGAAAATGCAGTGACTTTCTTTTTGGTCATGTTTATTTACATTGTGTAAAGTATGGAAAAATGAAAGGACTGGGTGGCCCAAGGGAAACAGAAACCCTGATGCTGATGTGATGTGTATTTTCTGAAAGGGCAGTGGGTATTTCTCAAGTAACCCTGTTTTTAGGGCTCAAGAGGAAATGCCGAGCTGGGTTTTTAACAGGACAGAGCAGCTTTGGCCCCGTCGCCTGTGAGCCAGAATCACACAAGAACTTGCTGTAAAATCTCTGAGTTAAGCTGACACACTTCACTACTGTGTTTCTGGATGTATTTCACAAAATATTTCTAATTAGAGAAAGAAAAAGATGAGGATGTAGCCAGCGCTGGCACCCACAGCGGTTTGGTAAGGAAGCTTGCTTGCTTTACGCTGCAGCAGAAGACAGGACGAGATGTTTCGGTGGGCAGGGGAGGCCGTGCAGGGCAGGTACCTGTTCTGCAGAGGAGGCAGCAAAAGCAATTAGCGGGGTAAAAACTGAAGATGTGATCAAAACTGAAGATGTGATCAAAACCCACAGTTGTGAGAGAGAATTCTTGGGGGGGGGTTGTGGAAAATTGATCACAAGCTGACATAAGGAGTAAATTCATGTAACTTATAATAATGCTGTCTTCTAGCAGAGTGATGCGCTGTGCTCTTGCGTCATGTGAGGTGTGCAGTGGTGGGTGTAGGTGAACAGCATAACGGGGGAGGCTGTGGAAGTCGGGCTGTGACGGGTCCTACTGTATGTTGTGGCTACTGTCTTCATGTCTCTCCACCGTCTCTGGTGCACGTCTTGGTGCCTATTGTGGGACAGACCAGGGGAAGAGAGAAGTGGGTATGTGAATGGAAATTTCCCTACTTCAGGCTCTCTTCATTCTTCTCCCCTGATTTTCTAGCAGATGTTTTGGGGCTCTTGCTGTCAGGGAGGTGATTAAGAAATGCATGTGTGTCTGTAGCAGGAGAGGGGTTGTGTTAACCAATGTAGCACACTTCCTTTAAAAAAAGCTAAATCAAGCTGCTCTTCCCTCCCCTGAAATTCTCATCCTAGAAACAGGTGAGTAATTTGAGTTGGAAAGAAAACTCGGCTCTTTCCATCTCAAAAGCCCCAGGTGGGGACCAGCACTGTGGGTGCAGTGCCCGGCCTTTCTCTGCGGCTGCCGGCTCTGCCCTGGGTGCCTGTCTGTGTCTGTGGGGTGGTCTACGGCGGGACAGGGACATGTGCGGATGGAGTCAGTCCTGTGTGGAGCTGGGCAAGGACTCTCCCTCCTCTGCCTTGCCCTGCCCGAGATCCTCTTAAGATTTTCAGGGACTGATTTGGCAAACTGAGCCCTGAGCAGTCGGCACAGTTGCTTAGGAACGGTCAGAGGCAGATATGTATTTGGTATAAATGCAGCTGTGATTAACCGTACAGACAAACCCAAGGTGAGGGGGGCAGCTGTTGCCCGGTTGTTTTGCAGTCTGGTTCTCTGTGAGAAGATCCGGTATTAGGGGTGCCTTGTACAGCGTGTTACTGATGCAGTAACATTGAAGCAGGAGGGATGCGATGACCGTGGTCACATCTCCGGTGACACTGATGGCACTAAACCCCCCTGCTCTCTATTTCTTCAGAGGTAACCAAATGCAGCAGCTTTTTTTCTGGGGGATGGGAAATGAGAACAGCTTGTCTGGGGATACTTGCAAATATCTCCATCTGTTTTTTAAAAGGCATCCCAGAAGGTGGTGGCCGGGGAGGATATATCTATACACATTGCTTACTCAGACTGTGCTTAGTTGCAAAGTTATGTCTTGTAAAGACACCCTTTTTTTTTTTCCTACCATCACTCAGCTAATGCAAATCATGTCAGTGTTTGGCCTTCACAGTGGTGTGTTGTTTAGAGCAAATATCCTTGCCTGCATATGTAGTTAATGCGTAGTCGTTAACGCTTCAAGAAGCCTTAAGGGACTCTGCCTGCTGCCTTCAGTGCCCTTGCAAAGGTTTGGCGTTGCAGGTCCGTCCACCTTCTGCTCTCGCACACCTCGCTAGAGCAGTGGCATGCATTTCAGCTGCTTTAGTTAAAATGATACTAAATGCTTCATCTTTTTCTTCTGCCATTGCTTAGTGTCCTGTCCAGAGCATTTCTGGTCGCTGCTGGCCCAGGAGCAAGGCAGTGTCACCTTTTTCCTGTCTTCCAGAACGGTTTTCTGCGAGCTGTTCCAGAAATTCATTAAAGCAGAAACCTTTAAGGCTGGGTGGTGCAGCGTGCTGGCGATGGGGGAGAGCTGAACGCATGCTCTGCCCACATGAGCCTCTCCCTGCCTTTGACATACCAGAATTCAAGCAAAATCTCATTGTGGCTTGTTTGGTTTGTTTTTGTTTTTTTTTTTTGTTTTGTGTATATAAATAGAAATGTTCCGAGTCCCAGGCAGAAAGCCACACTGGGTTGAGTTCAGGAGGACCGGTGTAGGGGCAAGAGGTGATTGCAAACATGCTGGGCAGGCTCAGGGTGAGCAGAGCTCCTCCAGGCTGCCGTGCCCATGTCTCTGCCTGCACGATCGCAGACTGGGGGTGTCACAGAGCGCTCCTCTGAGTGAGGGCCTGTGCTCCCCTGCCCGTACCAAGCCCAAAAGCCGTTCCCCAGGGAGTCCCATGGGTGTGTTGGAGCCACAGGCAGCCTGTGGCTGCTCTGCAGGACCCTCACCGTGGGCAAAGTGAGCTGGGGGCGGCTGCGTGTTGCCGGGCTGTGAGAACATGCTGCCCCATGGCATGTGGGTCTGCAAGAGATTCTGCTGGAGCCCGGGAGCTCTCAGCCTTTGTCCTGTGGTGCCATTTTCCTCCAGGGCAGAGAATCGTGGGTCCTCGAATGACACTGGGACGCTGTAGTTCCGTCCTTCAGCAATGATGGGGCAACTGAGCAGCAACAGCAATTTTGCGCTTCGCTCTCCTGAGGTCTTGGAGATGCCTGTGTGGAACGGGAGTGGCAGTGGATAAAGCTGAAATGGTCTAAGCCCAAAGGGCCTTTAAACTAAAAAGCAAAGTTTGCCCAGGATAAAGCCTTTAACTGGAGAAAAGCGGATAGGGGACATGGAGCAGAACTGAAAATAGCTGGTGATGAGCTTCCCTGTCTCTTGGCCGCATCTCCAGGCCTGAATTTGGGAAAGCTGGTGGCTTTCCAGTCTCCCCTGGGAAGGACCATCCCTGCTCCTCTCCGGGGCCAAGGCCACCAGCATCCTCTCAGCCGGGGCCTCTCCCCGCACCCATCTGCGTGTGCCTCCGCCATGTGCTCCCCGCAGCGCGCGTTGCACCGAGGAGGGACGTGCCTCGCTGAGCAGCCCAGCCTGGGCGTCCCTCTGCCGGGAGCTCGTGGGAGCAGAGCGTGCTGCGCGGCCCCGCAGGTGTCTGGCACTGGTTTGATTGGAACTGCAGACACTGAATATTGATATTTTTTATTTTATTTCCCCCTCTCCCCAGCTTCAGCGATGGGGATTTCGGACTCTTCCAGCAGGAATGACTGCTCTGCACCAGCTACTTCTGAGCCACCGCGGGGCCCAGGGGTTTGTGCCCCTTCCTGAGGGTAGCTTTAATAGCTGTAAAAACAGGGAATTGCATGGTTTTTGGTGCTTGGGTTTTTTTCCTTGCAAACTTTCCTGAAATGACAAGGTGGGAGCGTGTTTTGCCATGAGAATTTCCAGTTGCAGAGTGCTCAGCACATACTAGTATTTTGGAGGAGGGGGAAAAAAAAGTGGTGGGGAGGAGAGTTTTGACACATGGATAATATTTGAGAATTACTGTTTACTAAAGCTTAATTACCTGCCTGGTAGTTAGTTATTAAAAGCGTGTATGAACGACCACGGCATTTGAACTGAGGCCAGCTGGCGAGCAGGGCTGGGCAGCCCGCGTCTCCGGCTCTCCGGCGAGGGGCTGCTGTTGCTCCGCCTCAGCTGGGAGCGCGCACTCTGGGGGGCGACTGTTCCTTAGAGGTTAGAAATTCACTTTTGAAATTTTTAACTTTTTCAGAGTAAGAGGAACCTCTAAATCTTTACTTGTGCACGTGTGATTTAACAGCATCCTTTGAGTTTTGCCTACACCTGACAGCGTTAGTCTAATGCGAAAGCGTTGTCACTGTGCAGTGCGTGGAAGCTTGCGGAGAGGGGGGATATCTTCCTTTTTAGTGGTCGGCATCACTGCAGGGGGAGCGGACGGGCTCTCGGTCCTCCGGCAGCAGCACCCGGAGAGCCTGGCCAGGGTGGAGAAGGGGTCAGCCCCGTTGCGTGGATGGTTCCCCTACGGAGCGGAGGGTGTGGGGATGGTGTCTGAGCTCCGGGGGCTTGTCCCGATAGTCGAGGTGGCCTCCCTTGGACCTGCATAACGAACCACGGGTGCAGATGGAGCGCCCTGGGGTCAGCACCCCCATAGCTGAGCCCGGCGGCACCAGCCCGACTGTTTACTTTGCCCACCTGTGGACGTAGCTCAGCAGAGACCCGAGTTTGAGCAGTGGGCTTCAAAATGGCAAAATTCACGTGAGCTTTATGTGGGCGTTCATCAGGAAATGCTTACAAATAACGTAAGGAAATTGCTAGAGTGCAGAACTGTCTGCCCCGTACAGTTGTGTAAGGTCTCACCCAGACCCAGCGGGGTTCAGGGCTGTTTTCCCAGCTGGCGTGCGCAGACCGAGAGGCGCAGGGGCAGGTGCCCGGCAGGATGGGCTGGTATCAGAGCACGGGGCACCCCTCTGGGAGGAAGGCGCCGGGGCGACAGATGCTGCCAGGAGCAGCTGGTTGTGGCTGCCCTGTGTCTCGCCAGCCCCTGGCAGCACTATTGCGGTGGGGCAGGCGGCTGGGCTGGATGTCCTCAGCCCCGCACAGCCTTCACTGAGAAAAACTGACCAGGTATTTCCCCTTCTCAGCCTCTTTCCGGGCTGCTGCGGATTTGCGCACAGCTGCAGGTCAGGGAGCAGCAGCCAGGGAGGGCCGCCGTGCTGGGGACAGACACAGAAGAGCCACGATGCATCTGCCGGCAGCTTCGCCACGCCAAACTGACGCCCACCTTTCGCTTCCCAAGCTGCAAACATTGCTGCTGCTCTTCCAAGGGTTCCCAGCTCTGCGAGCGCTTCTGCAACTTTTAAAAACATTTATTTATTGTGACCTCTGACGATAATGGTGCGAAGTTGACATTTCTGAGCCTCAGCCTTAGCTCCGTTGATTTAAAGCCCAAACTGCAGAACCCAGGAGCCCGGCAAGTGGTGGTGGGGGCAGATGTTTCTTTCCCCTCTGTAGAGAACAGATGTTTTTCATGGCAACTGCAGAGGTGTCAAGGCAAGAAAAAGCAGAACTGAGCATCAATGAACCAAAGTTAATGTATTTGCAGTGCAAAGAGCCAGGTGTTTCCGTTGCCGCTGTATGAATTGCTTTCTACAATGTAAAGGTTTATCCAACCATGCTGTGTCCACAGGCCGTGATGGTCCTGTGGGGGCTGGGCTCTGCGGGACATGCCGAAACCTGGAGGAGGCGGCGATGCTGGAGGTGTGTGACCCTGTGAGCGGAGTCACTGCACTCCTGTCACCGTGTGGGGCTGACCCAGGGCCTGTGGGGGAGCCCGAGGCTTCTCTGTTCTTTATGTGACGAGTTAAGCCACCAGACCACTGGCCTCCCTGTTGCGTTAAGAGGCAAAGTAGTTTGGCAGAAGATAAACCCCCTTGCGTTCTAACACTCCTCACCGAGGTGGGAGGCTCGGTGTGGCTAGGTTTAAATTCTGAGTGATGTCCAATTCACCACTATCAGTCTGGTCGTGTTTGATATGTCAAACTGTTATGATTCTGGATACACTGATAGTGGACTGCACCTTTGGCCTAGTCGTGCTCACGAACTAGCACGGCCACTCTGTGGCCACGTTCAGTGAGAAACCGAAACGACTAGCTACTGTCACAGTGCAGTTTGTTTCCCAATTCACCACTATCAGTCTGGTCGTGTTTGGTATGTCAAACTGTTACGATTCCGGATACACTGATAGTGGACTGCACCTTCAGCCTAGTTGTGCTCACGAACTAGCGGGGCCACTCCTGTGGTCGCGTTCAGTGAGAGACCCAAACGACTAGCTACTTTCGCAGTGCAGTTTATTTGAGCAACAGGGATACAGGTTCTTTATGGATTGCCGGTGATAAATACACTGTCTGCAAAGCACGTGCAAATAAAAGTATTGTTAATTATACAAAACGCATAACAAAGTTATAAACCATACAGCCTGGCTATAAGTGTAGGAAAGAGACTCTCTAGAGAGAGATTTGTAAGTTTTCTGAGGAAGCGCTTGGTATAGTCTAAGTCCTACCCAAAGGCGTCCCTATGGGGGGGAAGAAAGGCTCAACCTGTCGACTGGTCCCGGAAGTCAAAGGCAGTCTTTGATGGAGTCCTCCTTGACTTGTTCATGATGGTGTCTTCCCTGATATTCCCCCGCTCTTGGGCTATTTTTATACTATTTTTAACTTTCAAGGTGGAGTTTGAGTGACTCTAGTCATAAATACTTTTATTATGATTGGTGTAAAATTCTCTCGCTTCACTTCAAAGGTATAGTTTATGAAAAATTCAGGGCGCAGACTCAAGGAGTAGTGGTCGCACCTTGGAGGTGGGTAGCCTTTGGGATGGAGGTGTGTTTGGGTATTATAATGAGCAAAGTTCGCACAAAGGACAGCATTTCGTCAAATTTTGACAAACTGTTGGCTCAGGGTAGTAAGTATGCAGCTTATCAGTTCCATAGGACCATCTCGTTCCCAGATCTGCTGTATTATCACAGGGCTTGGCCGTAGGATCTCCATCCCACGCCACTCCCCATGTTACTTTGCGATGCTTGCAGATGCGGTGAATTCTTCGCATACCAGCTGCGGCTGTATTCTACCCTAGGAGCCTTTTGATTTTGTACTTTTCCTTAATGTGCAAACAATGCTGTATTTTTGATCATTTTAGTAGTCATTCCACACTCCCCTCCCTGCTGTCTTTCATAAGGAAGGAAGAGCCATGGGCCTCTCTGAGTGCTGCGTGGTCACGTTTTCTGCCCTGCCGTGGTGGCACCGAGGGGTCTCAGTGGCAGCACCGAAGCGGGGTACCTGCCCCCCGCAGGGGGAAGGATGCCGGGCTGGGCCAGCAGCGCACTGGGCTGTTGAGCACTGTCACACCCACAGCTTTTCTTTCTTTTTTTCTTTTCCCCTTTTCTGTTTTTCTTCCCTTGCAAAATGGTGTCTGTACTTCTTGGCTGGACGGGAGCGGGCTCAAAGCCCCCCAGAGCAGAGAGCTCTGCCCCTCTCCCAGGCACGGCCCATCGTGGGAAAAGGCAGAGAGAAATGGTGCAGAAAAGGCAAAACACTGCAATTGCCACAGAGAAGACTTTTTTTTTTTCTTTCTTCTTTTCTATCCACTTTATTTTTTCAGGTCATTGACACTAATGGGCTGTGGTGGAAGTGAAGTAAATAATTACCTGCGGTAGAGATATAACATCGATTTTTAAGTCTCTTCTCACTAATTAGTGACAGCCTTTGCAGGGACTGATGGTAGGGCTTAACAACCCTGACAGTATTTGCCTGCCACCTTCTCAGGCTGCAGGAAAAGCAAAGCAACATAGAAGAAAAGGAAAAAGAAAAGGCCTTAACTGGCTTTTATTTTCATTTCGGTTTCAGCAGAATTGTATTAGGTTAGTTTTAAAAAATTACTATTTTTTTTGTTGACCTATGGGCGTATGGTAATTTGAAATAACTTCTTAAAAATAATTGCAGTTTACTGCTCAGTCCAAGTAAACCATGGCAAGGGTAGGTACCAGTCACCACAAGGTCACTGCAGGGGAAAAAGGCTTTTCACCATTTGATCATGCTTGTAATTTTGTTACTTAATTGACCGGGCCCTAGTGCAAGCATTCCAGAGTCCTCCTGAGGTGTCTACAGCTACAGGCACTGCTGTCTTCATCCCGTACCTGCACAGCTCACAGATACAGCGAAGAAAGTTCTTCAAAGTGAACGCTGGAAACTTCACTTGCATTTGCTTCTAAATTTTTGCTAAACTAGACTGCCCCTTGCTAATGCAACAATAATATGTCTTGAGGGGGTGTTTTCCCCTCTTAAAATCATGAATTTTACAATACAGATATGCAAGAAGTATGATTTTCAGCCCTCATGTAATTATGTCGCTCTGCATTTATAAACTAATAAAATTGGCTACGTGCCTACCTAACCAAAAAAAAAAAAGATTCGGAAAAGTTAACAAAATGGTACGGTGGCCAGCCAATACAGGTAATTTTTATTTATACTTGCTCAAAGGCCTTGAAAGAAGGCTTATATGAGAGAATGTGCAGGTCAGTACAGTCCTGGGGTGAGTTCATAGTATGGATGAAGAACTAATTCAGATAGAAAAAAACAGAACAACTGCCCATTCTAATCAGAAAATTTGGTTCTCTTAAGACAGGTGGTAGGAGCTGTTTTCAGCTCTTTTAATAAATGACTTAAAGGCCAAAAAATAAGTGAGAAGAGGAATTGTTCATACACTTTTCTACTTGAAAGACTGATAGAAAAACATGAATGTCACCCTGTTCCTCATTCACTGAGCCTCATTCTTTTCCCTTACTACTTTCTCTTATCTCTGGTATCTGAAGAGTTCATCATAAAATGCGTTATTTGCCTTGCTCGCTCCCGGTAGATGGGAATGGTTATTAAGTGGCAGGAATGACAAATGCCTGTGTTTGGGGATCAACTCCCACCCAGGAGGCCTCCTTCTCTCTCCTCCATTACACGTCCCAGTTTTGCCTTGAAGCGGTACATAAAGAAGTAATAGGATAATAATAAGGGACACAAGAGGAAGTATGAGATTTCAGAGTAAGACGAATGCCAGGATATAATACAGAAAGTACATGAGATCAGGCTGTATAACTTGTTTACAGTGGGATTAACCAGGAACTGCTTGTAAAAGAAATAAGGTTAAAATTAATGTACAGATGAACCAGCTGTATGTCAGAGCAAGCAACCCATAAAAAGAATGACTCTAATTAAAATCAATAGCGAAGGAGGGGCAAGATACTTAAAAATATAAATCAATACCTAGTCAAGCATTCAGCTCACTGCGTACAGTTTGTCCCCTTGTCTTTAGGTGTAAACCCCAGTAGCCTTTAGCTGCACAGTTCTTAGGAACATGGGGTTAATTACACGTTCCAGCTCAGGCATTAATCCCAGCCAAACCATACTGCTTGTTTCCCATAAGCAACCAGGCTGGTTTTTGAAGTAAGGATTACCTTTTTTCAAGTGCTGGATGTTATCCTAAGTATCCAGGATAAACGCTACAGCTGGTTGAGCTTATACTCTTGCGTGAGCACATCCTACTGGTTTCCAAACAGCTCCACTAAAACCAGAGGGAAAATAAAAAATCATGGATCCTTTTTTTTGTCCTCTTTCCTTATAGTTTGTCAGAAGGGACATTTTTAGGAAAAGGTTTCCTTATAGCACAGGTTTAAATGGTCATCACATGGAACTACTGTTCTTCCCCTTGGTGGCATGTCCCAGCTGGGAAAGGGATACCAATCCCCGAGTACTCCTAAACTGGACTGGCACACTTACTGCCTGCCAGCTCCTGGCCAAACAGTTTTGCAGCCACTGCCTTCCAGAGCCTTCCCGCACTCAGGAATGAGATGGATGCTGAGGGCTGTCCACTTCATTCGACAGAGGCTGCCCTGTCCCTATTCTCACCAAGAAATGCCAGGCTTGGCAGACAGGCAGCTGTGCAGCCTGAGCAGAACAGGGCTCAAAATGGCCAGAGATGCACTTCTAGACTGTATCGAATGGCAAAGAGTAACAAGAAACATGAATGCACGGTCTCCAAATCTTTTCTTATAGTACTAAAAAGTATTTAGGGAGGATGCAGCTGGATCACTGTGCTCCGTATGAATGAGGGCTATAGTCCTAGACAGTCACAGTGGGTTACCGCAGAATTTTACCCTCTCACCACTGATAATTCAACAGTGGTCAATTTAGTCAGGTTTATAAGTGACCTCCCATTTTTGTTGGTTTCTGGTGTTTTTTTTTTGTTCTTTGCTATCACTGTAATACCTACCACATAGGCCAGATTCAGTCTATGGATCATTCTCTTCCAGGGAATCTTGGAAGAGGTGACTAACGACTGCAAGGACAATACTGCTTGCAGGTCACCTCCCATCTCTGGGAAAGGCTGCAAGCAACACTAAGTAAAAGACAAACTGGGGAAAGGAAAAGGGCTCAAGACGTGCACTATGAGACAGAACAAGTGGGAATGCAGCTGTGTCAACACAACCCACAGAACTGGGATCTTGCACCATCCCCATTAAGCTCCACAAAAACTGCACACAAAAGTTCCTCCTTGGAAGTTCAGTGACCAGAAAATAGACTATGTTATTACCAAAGCACAATTTTAATAAAAAGGTTTAAGGC
The DNA here is from genome assembly GCA_013398815.1 of Ibidorhyncha struthersii. NCBI lineage: Eukaryota > Metazoa > Chordata > Aves > Charadriiformes > Charadriidae > Ibidorhyncha > Ibidorhyncha struthersii. Next base: position 166,414 of record VZSZ01000334.1, read on the forward strand.
TTACATCTTAAAATGACTTATAAATAAACATAATCACAATACATATATTCTATTTTTTAAAAAAGTATTCATTATATATTTTCTGAGTTATAAAATCCCATATAAATAGAAAACTACTCTCAGTATGCAGAATACAAGAATACATAAAAACTGGGGTGCATATCTGAAAGGAATCCTGAGTATGCACTCAACAAATGGCAGAAAATAGAACAGTGGTACAGTTGGACACAATAAATGCTGTTGTCCTAGTATATAATTTCTCCAAAACTGTAAAAATGGAACTGAGAACTTTTTGGTTGCTCAACCTTGTTTAGCTCCATAGAAATAAATTCAGGAATGGCTCTGGATACGCCACTACGTGAGACTTTTGAGATTCTTTTGGTATCAAAAAGAGAAAATGACATCTATCTTCTGATGGACAGAAATAAGGCACGCACTTAGAGGAGGTCAGTGCAGGCTGTAAGAAGCAGCTTGGACTTATAGCCCGAGAGCAGTAAAAGGCATCTCTTGAATGAAGATGTGTGGCAACAAATTCTTGTAGTTATATGCAAGAGGTAGCCAGTTCTTATACACCTCAAGGTTCCCCTGCTTACCCCTAAAGTAACACTGTAAAGTAAAACAAGAGTAAGTGGAAACTTTGCACATTATAAATATCAAAGTGAAAGTTCCCTTTGTTTTTTTTTTAGATTGAGATAGATAAGCAAACCAGCAAGTTGGACTAAGAACTACCAGTCTGGCTACAGCAGCGCACGTCTGTCTTTGTGGTACAAGTTGTAGCAGCATTTAGATCAGGGCTTGCACCCTGTGTTTTCTCTTGGCTTTTCAAAGTGAGCTGTACAACTGACGCACGTGAATGGTAATGTTCGTAAGGATGTGACTACTCCTCCTAGACGAAGGCAGACAGCAGTACTGCAAGAGGACATCAGCTTGCAGAAGCCTGTCAGCGTATTTAAATTCTGAATTCTGAGCTATTTTGTTATTGTAGCACAACGTTTTTTTGATCATAATGAAAGATGTCAATTATTCATGGAAGAAATAAAGACTATTCTGCCCCTTGTTTTCAAGGAGTAATGTAGTCATTATATGTTCCTTTAAACACTTCTATTACATAAAATATAATATTTTCTTTCATATACTCAGGGTCACGAGCTCTGACATTACTAAAACATGAATTGTCAGAGCAAACTCATACATGCAAACTGCAATAACCACATAGAGGCTTAAATTTTGCTTCTTATACAGCGTCAACTCAGTAGAGATAATGAAATAAATAAGAGCCATTTATAGTCTCCTGGCTTATTCCCAATTTAACTGGGATAAAAAACTGGATGAACAATGTTATACTGAAGTTGAGCCATAGTTGCCGAGAGCAGAACTTCACAAGTAAACTGATGCATGATGACACTTAAGATTCAGAAATTGTCAATAGTTTTCTGTCCTTTCAAATATTACAAATAACTTATCCTTCTTTTTCCTGGTACCCTATGGATACCAACTGTATTTCTCATGGCAATTTTCTTCCTGGTTTTTGGTTAAAAAACCCAGCAACAAGAAGTTGTAAATATTGCTCAGTAAGTTAGGATGGAAGACTAGAAAAGAGAATGGCACTTGCAGGGTGACTTTTCAGTCCAAAGTAAAGCTCTTCATTTTTTCTGCTAATTCCTGTCTCATTTCTATATGTTTTTTCAGGTTTTGCACTTCATGGGGCAGGTTGATGTCCCACACTGACACGCAGGATTGTAATTCTGGAAAAAAATAATTAAAAAATTCAAAATTGCAACACAGAATTATTGCATAATTAGAAGTGGTTTTGCTTATCTACTTATTTTTTGATTACTCGCAGATTGCCTCAATGAAGCATGATGCTTAGCACCTGGAAGACAAGTTACATGACACTTTATGTGTGAGGTAATGCAGTTACGGGTTACAAGCTGTTTGTACTTGCACAGCGATTTGGATTCCAGTTCCTAAACTTAGAGTATCCCATTCAAAAGCACTTGAAAAACCATTTTGGGTGCCTGTGGGCCGTAAGGTACTGACCTGAGCTACAGCTAATGCTAGTACTGAGGTGCCTGCATAAAATTTTATCTTTATTTTCCCAAGCAGATATACCCTAAATGCTTACAAGACTCAAAACCCAGTCACTGTAAACTAAAAATAAAACCTCATTTCATAAGGCAGGGAGTATACTGGAAAAACCCCACTTCTTCAGTCTCCCTTCATGCAAACAACTGTTTATTCATGGAGAATTAACATTGCTTTTAGTGGAATTAGGATAATTGAGAACACTTGCACGAGGAGGGGGCTCACAAACTAAGGCCCCAGGGTTTTCTGGACTCTCTGATTCCTCTCTATAATTAAGGTCACTTTTAAATACAACGAAAAGGCTAAAAAGGCAACAGGTGTTCTTATGGAAATAATCAGGGAATATCCGACTATAAAAATGACTACTCTAAGTTTGATTCTTATTTTACTCCAAACAGTCAGATCATCTACACTTGCCACCCTTGATTTTATACTGTCCTTGCCATGCTTTTAGGAGTTACTGAAACTGGGACGAGACAAAGGTGAAGAAGTGCATCGATCAGAGCATCAACTGTAACTGTTCTTAGAAAATCCAGAAGATGGAGATTTTCTATATTCCTATTCCAGCACTTTACTATCCTAATTGTCAGGAAGCTTTTCCTGATGTCTGACCTAAATCTCCCTTGCTGTAATAGAAACCAGTTAGTCCTTGTCCTACCCATAGGGAATACGTAGAAGTCTTTATTCCCTTCCTCTTTATTTACATATTTGAAGCCTATTCTCATGTCCTCTCTAAGCTTTATTTATATTAACCAGCTTAAATTCCCACAGCATTTCCTCACAGGTTGCATTTTTCTCCTCTGGACTATTCCTAATAATCCAGATCATTCAGCAATGTCCCAAATGGATATGCTCCTCCAGCAGAGGCCACGTCAGCACTCAGCCGAGTGTAAGAATTAGCTCCTGTCTTAAGAGACACCACTTTTCAATTGGTGTGAGAATGGCATTTGCCTCTTCTGCAGCAACGTGACATGGTTGACTCACGTTCAGCCTGCGATCAATTATAACCCTTTTTCTGCAGCACTGCTGTTTAAGCTGATCATTTCCTCATGTTGGTACAACGGATCATTCCTAATTAAGTAAAAGGTCTTGCATTTGTCCTTACTGAATTGTATCCTATTTCCTTCCAGACTGTTTGTTCTATCTGTCAAGGTCATTTTGAATTCTAATCCTGCCCTCCAGTGTGCTTGTGGCTTTGTCTTAGCCAAGAATTGTCTGCAAATCTGAAAAGCACATTCCCTATTCCTTCATCCACATCGTTCATGAAAACATTGAGGATTCCTGGCCTAGCACAGACCCTTCTGGAAATCCATTTGATACATTCTCCAATTAGACAGTGACATTTACTCTCCAAATATTATTTGCTGGAAAACTGTATTATATACTTCAAATAGTGGCTTCTTTTAATCCATTTTTGGAAGTTACTGTTAGTTGGTATGGATCCCAGAAATGCAAAAGGCAACAAAAACTAATAATGATGTTTCAATAAAATTATATTGAATGATGATCACCGACTCTCCAATCTCAGTGGGTAGTCAAGCATCATAATGTCTACTCCACTAATAACACAAATTAACAAAAGACAGTTCATGTACCTTTGTGATATTTGTTGTCTTCAGTGTCACTTTTATAGCAATAACCCAACACCAGGACGGCACTCTTGAGACTCCCTTTTTCAAAGAAATAAAATGTCGTATTTTAATTTTAATGGGAACTCTGCAATTTAAGGACAGAAAGAGTAGATGACATCATGCCACTAAGAGGACAGAAAGCAGAGTTCAGTCAAGGGGACCCTTTATTCAAAATCATTGACCATGAAAAACCCAGACATGAAAACAATACAGTTCACGTCTCCATTTAATGTAGGGGTTTATCAGGGTTGGACTGCAGGAGCACTGCAGCAGTTGGCCCGCCGGTTGAACAAGGCTAAGAACAAAACACCCTGTTACACGTCACAGGCAGTGGCAGCAGAGTCACGGGAAACAGGTATCACAGCCAAGGGGTAGGCTGCAAATGAAGTCCCACTGCACAGCAGAAACTGAAAGTGATAGTAATCAGTTTGGTTATGAAAAAAATGAAACAACCAAATGTGATACAAACTAATTAAAAGGCTTCTGAACTAAAGATGGCAATAGGTAGGAAAGGAGACTTAGTAGGGAAGTAGAAATAGGCGATGGATCATAGGAAGGCCTACTGAATAATGCAAAAAAAAAAGAGTAGGAAGACAGGAGTGGCTGGATCACAGGAAGATGAGTTAAGTGTGCCAGGTTTCAATATCAACTTCCTGCTTATTCCCAACAGGACATGTTTATAAATGTCTTGCAAGACAGATGGAAGCTGTTACATGTTCTCCTGCCACAGCAGCTCCCTGTCCTACTGGCAGCACAAGGAGGGCAGTGACCCTTGGCTGTACGCTAGGAAAGGAATACAGGACTTGCTTCCTGGGTCATGGATCAGGCCGGGGAAGGAACAACCCCAGCTGCAGCCCTGCGCCCCACACCTCCCCACACCTCTTCATACGTGAGGTCCTTCCAGGGAAGAGATGAGGAGAGTGTCAGTTTCTGGAGTATAAATAGACTGGAGTATGGCTTATTGTGAAAGCCACAGCCTTGGAAGTTTTGTGTGACCACACTGCAGTGTGTCCCCATGATACATTCCTTCTGAATCATCAAACGTTTCTAGTGGTTCCCCCAGGACCTCTGCGATGTACAGAGAGATTTTTTCTGCCCTGTGGAAATCTGCGGTATATTCTCCTTTGATATTGATGTAAATCTGCTTATGGTAGATGAGGGCTGGTGGGAACCATACACATCTTTCACACTCAGATTTTTCATCACTTTAATTTTTTCTGCAATCAGTCCTTAAAAAAGGGACTGGAACTTAAGTAATGTTTCATATTCAGACTAGGGTTCTTTCTTACTATATAGAAGTCTAAATTTTCACTTGCAAAATGAACTACCGATTTACATATAAATCATTCTCTATGATAAGTCTCATGTCTATTATATGTCAGGAAGTTAGGTGAGAGAATTAGAAAAAGACATTATATTTCCATATTCGTAGATGAACTACAGATAAAATTGATGTCTCAAACTCTGGCAATCTCTTTTCCCTGAAATATTTACATCTGATTGACATTATATATTTTAATCTTAAATGAAAATATTTAATACAAAAATATTTCTTTCTGTCTTCTCTCATTTCACACAAGCAATGCATTACTATTAAAGAACTGCTCAGCAGCCTCAGTGACATCTTCACTGATTCTGTGAAAATCCCAGTAAAAACAAAGTCTTTGAATTTAAGAAAAAACCCCAATCCTTATAAATAATTGCTGGGAAAAAATGATCAAAAGAAAAAAGACACATCAAACTGCATGTATCAATCTTACCTGCCATTCTTGAGATTTGTGCAAACGCAGCTAAACTCTTCCTCCTGAAGTATTAACTTTTCTATACATAAAACTTTGATTAAAAATGTTGAGGTGACTGGAAACACAGAATATGAGACTCAAGGCTTTTTAAATCACACTGTATTATTCTATAAAGTATACTTTCCCTAGCAATGACAGTAATAAGTGAGGCTGAAATTTTATTTTCATAGTAACTATTCTTTACAAAACGCTAAAAATAAAACGTCCCTTTATAGTCCTAATATTGTAGTTATCAGGACTGCATGGACTGAAAATACTGTGCTAGTGAATCTGGACTCTACAGCTGGCACTCTCAACAGCTGAGTACCAAACAGACTCTACAAACTTGCTGTCTCAGGCAAAGGCAAGTCAGAGGAAGATGGAGGTAAAAACAGTCCCCAAATTAAGTTCATGATGGTAATGAGAAAACATCAACAGCCTGCAACTATGAAGTTTGCTAGCAGGACTACAGTGTGTTTCTGAGTCCCAACAACAGCTTCAGAGTCTTTTTTTGACAGCAAACACACTTTAAATCACACTGACAAGCGAACTCCAGAGTTTTTTTCAAAGCACAGTGGAAGGCAATGGGAATCTACATGTTGTGCCACAGAGTACTTTTTGAAGTAATGTGTATTTTGAGCGTACCCACCACTGCAGTACCATGAACTTTTGAGTTGGTATGGCCTTTATTACTTTTGGGAGAGATGCAGGAAAGTGTACAGGTGAAGGAAGTTACAACAGCCAAGAAGTGGCCCATGCTCAACTATGGACCTCTGGCTGTTTGTAATTACCACAGAAAACCCCCAGCTACTGTCGGCCTACGGCAGCTCGATACAACTGGCCCTGGTGACAGGAACAGCACACATGTACAAGTCTGCACCCTGAGTCCAAGTGTGTAGTGCTTCCCCAGGTTTGCTGTGATCTGCCTGTGACCCAACCCTAAAAGAACCACTCCTGAATAAGGATGGGAGAAGAAAACTAGGCAATAAGCAATTAAGGAAAAATTATTAAAACCTAACAAGCTCCACAGAGAAAAGCTGGAAGTGTAAAACTGAAGATGGAGAAAGAACACAGGCAGACACGGATCCAGATGAAGACTATCGGACAGAAGACAGTGAGAGCTGTGCTGAAGCCTGGCAGAAGGATGCAGTGATGGCGGGGTGTTCATGTGCCGATCAGTGACAGGCCAGGGGAGAGCTGTTGTTTTACGTGGGCACAGGTATGACAGCCTGCTGGTATTCAGCTAACGCTGGAGTGTCTGGCATTGACTAAAGATGACAGCAGGGGAATAGAATGAATGAACAAAACATGGAAAATGCTAATCTCTTCCTGGAACACCATGACAAACAGGAGACAGCAACCCTAAACTTGGCACTGGTTTCAAAATACTCGTAATTTGATGTTTTTACTTACCTAACTGAGCTGTTATCATGACTCTAACAGAATCACAAAAGTTGTCTATAACTCTTACAGGACGACGTGTTGACAAATCAAGCAGCAAGATATGTCCTCCTCCTGTCCCTATCCACAGTGCAGTATTTTTCTGCAGGCAAATTGTCTTCACTCTTCCAGAATAAGCCAGTTTATGTTTTGATTCCTTATTTAGTTTTTCGGCTTTGTCCCTACAAGTGCGGAGAAAATTTGTATTAAAATCTGGTGGCACACTATTCCACAACTGCTAAAATGATTCTCTCAATACCAGCCTTTTAAACAATCATTCGTCAACAGAAGCTGCAAAAATCTCATTCTAATCAGTTGACTGACTTGAAACAAACTGGGATGAAAAATACTGGACTTCTAAGACCCAGCTGGTCTGCTTCAAAAGACCTTTAAATAGGAGGCAGGTATACTTCTCTGGTCTCTCCTAGTCTGCAGGAGAATAATGTTACTGCAAAGTGGGAGGAGCACACCATAGAGCTGTTCCTAACCTCACCATGAAAATGAAATGGACGTGGCACATTAAGGGAGAGCAGCAATTTAAATGCAAATGAAAATCACAGTCACTGGTCATAAAACTCCGTCTCCTACTGAATCTGTGCACTGGAGAGAGAAGACATTCTTATTCAGTGGATGCAGGAAGTAACTGGATGCAAAAGCATTAGTACCTGAAGGGCAGCAAAAGACTTTCTTCTTTCTTGAGCAGAGCTAAATGAATCTTCTCGACATCAAAGACAAATTTTGAAATATAATAAGGGTCTTAAAAAACTGAGATTCTGCATGGGATATTCTGACATTCTGGGCCAAAAGAGAGGAAAGGAATTCCACATTTGCCCAAAGAACTGGGCAAATCCCTTACCTCCAGCGGGTTAAGGTACTATGCTAGAGAAGGCAATCTGACATTCTGCTTCCTAGGCACCAGGCCATCAGTCTGAAATACTTACTTAAGAAAATGTGCACAGTCAATTAGTTCTGAAAGTTTTTCTGTCTTCTTGTCCCATATTTCCACAAAATGGCTGTTTTTCTTTGCCAAGTAGATGGATTTGTCTATTGCTATTGAAATAATATTTGCATCACTGTAAGCATTATGACAGAACCTAGATGAGAGAAGAACTCCAGTTAGGTACACAGAAAAAACCTAGCAGAAAAACATGACTATTGAGTGGGATTGGCTTCCCTCTAACTCTTACAGAATCATTCAGCCTTAAAACCAAACTGGGCTAGGATGCAACGGAAGGGGTTTGTTATAATATTCCTACAGTTCAACATAAATTCTCAGTGTGATGCAGTTATTCTGATGATATCCCTGGAGGTGCATTATTGCCCCAAACCTATGAATAAGTCTTTCTGATCTATATTCTCAAATCACGTATGCTTACATCACAGTAGGGCAAACTCCACCTTTCTCCTGCCACTCTTTCAATGTTTGCAGACACTTGATAGTTCTTGCAGGGCCCACAAGACCTTTAAGGGTCACTCAACTAAAAGATGAGTAAGCCTAAAAAAGCAGCAGTGAGATTTAGTTCACCTTGCTCTGCTCTTGTTTCACTTAAGCTCACAGCCTTTTTGACTATTTTCCTCCACATATGAATTTGTCTCTCATGCCAGATCGGTGCCTGCACTTATCAAAATATTATTTGCCCTGCAATTTAACAGCATTAGCTTATTTCACTGACTCTTCAATTCATCTTGAAGAACAGCTCAAAATCACAGGCACCTGATAGCAGACACTCAATAACACAGCTACTTTCCCTAATGTTGCTTGTTTTTAACAACTTTATTTTCAAAACTGTATACAGCCTCCACAAAGCTCAAGTCATTCCTGTGACATATTTTGCATCTTGCCATTGAACTGCATTTTACTGATGTTTTAGTTTCTTGCTTTATATTAACACATTATTTTCTAAAGAAAACTAATTTCCCAGAATAATGATCTCTACCAGCATAAAATCAAACACTGTTTTCCCCGCGCAGGAAAAACTCCCCTTAACTTCAGAGCAGGATTTGCCCATGTGAGAATTATATCAAACACACCAGAAACTTCAGTCTTTAATTTCTAAATAACGGTAAATCAGCAATCATACATGATTGAACTACATGGGGCAAAGATATGCACACATATCATACTGACAAACACGTAAGGACAAATATTATGCTAAGTATGTGTGTATAATTCTAAATAAAGTAACCAGGGCCTGGACAAATAAAATGGGAGTTGCATTTATACATTTTCAGAAGAGATGCTGACTTCATAAATCCTTTATATAGTAAAAATGCATATCCTTTGTTTAAAAGCAGCAATGAATACTTTAAACACTACTCACTCATCTTATTTTAACGCACATTGCATTCCATCTGTATTGTGGAAGGAAAAGAATGGAAACAAGAGAACTCAAAGAATGAGCTCTAGAACAAGACATTACATCAAAGTACTGCCAGAAGTCTTAAATGAAAACAACAAAAGAGCCAAGTAACATCACTTACAAAAAAAAAACTTACAATTGACTTGTCTTTGTTTCAATGAGCTTTTGAACAGAGAAATCACTAGTTAAGGCAATGATCTTTGTTCCACAGCCTCCCCAGATTATATTTTTTTCAGATAAGTATGAGGATTCATTTAAGCACATCAGTGGTGTGCTAACATCTCCTATAGTTAGTATCTTCAAAGGTGTAGCACCCTTACACTGCAAGAAAAAGATATGCTCTCCATTAGAAACAGGGAGTATACTCAGAAATGGTTAAAAGAAAGCCACACAGCCTGCTGAATTCAATTTACACAGCCAGATTTTCTGAACCATTACGGTATCTTACCAGAATGTTAGAGACTGAAAAACACCATAGTCTCATTACAGGTGTCCCATAGAGACTGACTGTGTGGAGCAGAAACAGGACAGAGCTGTGACTGATACTTTCGGCAGCCCCTGGCACAGTTCAACAACTGGAGGGAAAGTCACCTTGGAGACATCCCACACTGGACCATACTCTAGATCTGCAATATACTGCAACTCCATAACTGCTCTAAGTTGCATATGGTCAGGAGCTAACCCTCAGGAACCAGGTGATATAAATAGCTCCCAGCATTTCTTTATCTGTTCTGTGAGCAGAACTCTGACTTACAGAAAATCTAAACAATATTGTCTTTTTGAAGATATCTATTCTGTGAAAATTTAGTGTGAACGAAAAGAAAAAGGAGCTATAACAGCAATAAATAAAAGAGATTAAAACTGTTAGAATATTCTTAATAACAACCATTAATGTCACTCTCTAGTCAGTTTGCCAGGTTTTTTGAAGTCTCATAATGAGAAATAATTTCCCCCTCTTAACTCTATTGGCTGAAACAGATATTGTAAAACGTGCAGTTCCTCTAAGACTGCAGTAGAAAATTATTTTTAGTTTTAGAGAAGCAATTAAAAAATAAGAAGCATGAAATTAAGCTACTGTTAGTAGTTGCTTTACATATTACCAACAGTATTTTGTAGAACAGACAGCAAAGAACAAGTCTACCTTTACTGCTCTGTCTTCAAAAACCGCCAGTCTGCCATCAGCTGTGCCTACCAAGAAGAAATTCTTCTGTTTGCTGAAATAAAATAAAATAATTAATTCTAGAAATGCCTTAATCAGGTAAGAAAAAATTAAATAAGTAGCCTCTGGTATTTCAAGAGTTTCACTGAAAAAAAAAAAGCAAATACAACCACCTGTGGTCAGGAATGTAGTCTCCAGTTGCACTGGGTGCAAAATTAAAGTGAAAATACAGGCAAAACAAGCACATGTCTGAATAAAACTTCATGAGTATACAGATGTAATTTTCTAAACATCTCTGTTTAGTCATATTTTCAGAATGTAACCCCAAATATTTAAAATTCATTTATACCTTTGCTTTGACAGAGAATTACAGTATAAACAAGTGATAGAATCTGACATTTTCTGCAGACGATGCCTTCTTGTTTCATCTTCTGTGTTAACTGCCCAGAGAGAACCAGACTGGGTTCCTGCTACAATCCAGTTTTCTTTCTCAGTAGGAAGGGTCACTAAGGCCAAACTTAAAATTTTACTATCTGCAATATCCTGAGTCAGAAAAAAAGAGAAAAACAACCCAGTTATGATTTCAGTAAGGGTAAATGCTAGTAAATTGCTTGTAATAAAGATAAAGTACACTCTTCTTGGACTCTGGACAGACCCAAGACCTACCCCCCATTAAGAAATCTAATTCCCTATTAGCAGAATACATCTTCAACTGTGTCATCTATTTTCAAAGTGCTGGGAAGGACCCCTCAAACAGTACACAGGAAAGTCTTTATGCTGAATGCTGAAAAAAATGATGTCTTTCCCTATTCTAAAGAAGGTCTCAAAGCCATCAGAGAATTAAGCAAATGGAACTATGCTGCAATATATTTTCAATTTAATTGCTAACAATAAAAGCACTGATCTAATACTTCTTTTTCTTATTTTAGTTTTAGAAAAATAAGCCATATAATTTATACCAAAGCTACCAATTCAAGTGTATCATGGTCAACAGGTGCCAGATAGAAATATAACTTAAACAACTTTGATGATGAGTCACACTCAGTTCTGGCACATGTTCATCACAGTACATCAAGCCTGGGTAAAACCTTTTCCCTTTTCTGATGGCACAGGACTGAGATGTACAAAAAGCAAATGAAAAGAGTTGGAGGATATCACCCAAAGTGTCACAAGGAGGTGGCGACCACAACAAGAGAGGAATCGCTAAGAGACTAGCTGGATTGTTAGGGGAGGTAGAGATATGAAGAGCTGTATAACTATTACTTCTTGTTCTAGCCTCCACGCTAGAAATAGCTTCCATCTGAGTGGAAGAAAGGAACCCAGTAGTGGAAAGACAGTATTATGAGAAAGTTCAGGCTGGATGGCAGGAAGAGAGGAAAAAGTGACTGCGTTTCTGCTTCGTTTCACGGATACAATGATGACTCACTTATGAGCAATCTTTGCTCTCTCAAAGCTTAGCTTTCCAGAAGTAATATCCTGCTGTTAAAATACAATTAATTCTTCTGAAATACATCTGGGTGCCAAAAAATTAGATTAGATGGCAACTTTCCCACGTACCTCACAAGTATGTCCATCTGTATTTAGGTTAACAAACGAAAGCTGTGCTTTTTCTGTGTTCCCATTGCCTATCCAGACTCCTGCCTTCTTGCAGCTTTGACTGGCAGCTACCATGCACTCTGCTGTGGACGTGCTGGGTACTGAAACATACCTCATCAAACAGATAAGCTCTGCAGAATTCAAGATCTCATAAACCTACAAAGAAAGCCACAGCATGCATCATGGTAATAACAATGGCTTGTACAGTGATGAATAAATATGAAGCAGTGGATAACAATGTTTTATGGAATATGGACATAGTATCTCAGCAGGTCTGATCATTTGTACTACCAGTATTAATGAGCAATCTTTGTGCATTGAGCAACTTTACGTTGACATTTATTTCTCTGTTAAAATTTCAGGAAGTCAATGGGGTTAAGGCATGTTTGAAAATTTCAGAGCGCAATGCTATGTGTGATAACAGACAGTAGGTTTCAGATCCACGCTGCTGTTCCTCCTCTCAGTGCATGGAACAGTGTAGGCTAACTGCACTGATACTATATAACAAACTCCTTTTTGCATAGCTCTAGTAAAGACCATGAAGTAATCCAAATCCTGTTTCATTACAATAACTACAGCAACACAGGGAAAAAGAGCAGGCTAGAATAAATGGTTGGTAGGTTTGAATGGAGCAGTTTATCTGGGATAGCAAGAGCAGGCAATATTTAACAGCTGTCTCAGTTCCAGAAAAGAACAGAAAAAACCCGTGTGCCTCTTACTAACTTAAAAGTCCCATTCCTTTTTAGAAAACACAACAGCTTCACCTATCTCAAAAATACAAATAAATACACTACACAATACCTGGGAAGATGTTGGTCGTTCCTGAGGATTTTCCTTCAAACACATTTTAATTAAATTTTCAACTTTAGGCCAGGGGGCACACCCATATTCTTTGACAGGATCTAAAATGTAAAATTAGATAACTTCTTTAGTTCAGAAATTAGAGTTCTGAATAACTTTCTTCTTATTTTAAGAACTCACTTAACTTCTTACAGAGCTGCTCTAAGAAATATCATACTCTTAGGTAAAATGTCAGCATGAACCGCTTGGAATTGCTCATCTGCCATTAAATGCTAGAGCATGAAATGTTGGAGCTAGAGTCCTTTTCATTAAATGCAGTTAAAGCAAATGGATTTTGCTTTAACTTTTTTTTAATGTCCCTGCACCTGGGACTGAATCACAGGTATCTGTGAGTTGTGTTTTGAATAATGCTGACCATTGAAGGGCATGTCATTTCAGTCTGTAGTCTTTTCAGTCCCTGTGAACATTTTTGTCCACATTTATTCCTCTGTGTTTGGGAAGAGTATATGGAATACAGATGAACTTCCAATAAAACATATAGCAATTTAGATAAACAACTCTATATAGCATTTATGAGATATGGAAGCTTAAATTCCCACTCAGTGCTCTGAATATGTATCTTATGACGATAGGCGCTGACCTCTTTAAGAACAAATCACTCATGAATACTGGTGCCTGTATTGCATTTCCTTTTAGTTCATCATAATGCACAGCAGAGATTCCAGTCCTACATTAGACAGAGGTAACACTAATGATAAATATCTGCAAATGAACATATCCTGTTCAGCAAATGATAGGCACTGTTTACTCGTGACCACAGCCAGTCCCTTTTTTGGTGGAAACAGATAAATGATGAGGATGTGCCCAGATGGAACTGCACTGAAAACTGTACTGAAACTAATACTTCTGATTATTTCAGAGGGGTTATAATACAGAAAACAGCCAAATGGACAACTGCACTCAAGAGATACTTAGTCATCAGTTCTTGCGATGGCCTCTTTAGAGAGGGGGTTTAAACCATCTGAGTTATGAATTGGACTATTCTCTTTAAGGAGTAGAAGACACATGAACTCTCTGTCTCTCCTAATGGACATTCCATGCCAGATTAAGTGGTACAGTTGCTGCCCTTTCCTAGATGAAGTGACTTTTCAGTCTTAAAGAATGTTTCATGAGTATGTCCAATATTGCAGGGCAATAAATAAGAACGCCACACGTTAAGCTTGGAGTACTATAAAACTTCAACAGCTCTTTACCCAGAAGTTGCCAAATACTGAGTTACACCATCCAGTTGACTACATCACATCCAGCCTGAGAGCCTGTTTAATCTTCCTTCCAGCAGCCAACAACTACATATTGTAATGCAGATGAAATGTGAAGAACTTGACTAGCTGGGCAGGGAGGGACTTCATGCTCTTAACAAGTTAAAAGGGAATTCCTATTTAAAACCTTTAGGGGTGGCTGCTCTTTTAAGGTAGTGGCACTTCTTTTTTTTACAAATAAGATTTCAAGTTTTTTTTTTAAGATTTTAAGATATGCAGCTTCTCTATAATGGATTTTTTAACATAATGTATCACGATCAAAGAGAAGCAGTGAAATTGTGTTTATCTTAGTGCATGATACCACAGTAATACATAACAGTCAAGTCCAGACATGGTATTAGAGGGTACCTTCAGCCACATCCATTTTACCTGGGTCTGGATAAAGTCCCAAGTATATTAAACCTCTGTTTCTTTATAAAGTGAACCAGCTAGATCCCCTGAAATCGCAATGGCATTATAACCAACATGATGTTGAATAGGGGCCTATTTCTCACTATTTCCAGACCATGTGAAATTAGGAGAAGTTTCTAAAAATTGCTATTATTTAGTCTCCTCCTCAGATCACTGTCAGATACAACATAAAACATGAGAGATGTTATTTTTGGAGGAGACAGGACAAATGGCCCACTTTCATGTTAAAACTTTAAGAAGCAAGGCATACCTGGTAACTTTCCTTGTATTGCTAATTCATCAAATTCATTTGGAAACTTCAAGCCTTCCATTATTCTACCTCCTCCCGTTAAAATGTCATAAAGCAGCAAGCCAAATGAATAAACATCAGCTTGCTGATTGTAAATAACATTTCCTCTGGCAACCTCCGGTGCTCGAAATCCTGCAAATAAATAATTTATTAATAGTTGTGATTCACACCAAGCTGATGCCATCTTTATCTTTTTAAGAGCAAACACTTATTGATGAAAATGTTGCAGGAAGTAAACCAAAATGGCACACTATTTCTGTGCTGGCAATAGTTTGCATGTGGCAGATCTCCAAAAATATCAGCAATCAGTACAAATGAAGGGGACAGTACATCAGTTACAGAGCCCCTGCACCATTACACATAAAATAATTCATTTAGCAATGAATACTGAAAATGAAGGCCAAGTCTGCAGTCTTTACTGAAGGCCTAACATGTAACACTTGAAGTCACACCCTCATGCAAAATTTCCAAGACCGAAAGACACTTTTCAAAGTTGTTGAATTGTTCAGCGCTTTAAAACAGATACTAGTATGTTCTCTCTAGAAACAGTGCATGCCTTTATTGCCTTTAAAAAATATTAAGACCTACCTATGCATTAATGAAAATTAAAACAACAAATTATTTTAGCAGTATAATTTCAATATCAAAATAACCATACTAAAACAAGACAGAAAAAATCATAATTAATACATGCAATTTAATTTGTTCTCTTTTTAAAGAGAACCCCTTGATTCTAAAGAGTATACTCCTTGATTCTTCTAAAAGCGGTTAAAACATGAATAGGAAGAAAGGCCAAGAGGTATAAATCTGGCATCACAACTTGTAATATGATTAGGACTACATTTTGTGATTCTGACTATAGTTTTGAGTTACTTCTTACAGACTAAATAAAAAACGTATTAGCTATTTTTTGACATAATGCACTCTAAACCAAAGCATTTTTCCATACCTGGTGTGCCTTCGGAGGTTTTTATTCCCATTCGGCAACAATACTGGGCAATGCCGTAGTCAGCTATTTTTGCAATAACAGCTGAATTGGGATATAGGGTAAAGAGCAACACATTGTGAGGCTTTAAATCACGGTAGATGATCATTGCTGAATGCAGGTACCTGTTAATCAAAAATGTATTTATTGAAAGCGTTCATAATTCAGGGATGCATCTATACACACACACTGAATGCATTATTCCAACAACAGTAAATCGTGCTTTCAAATGTTAAATACTGTGTTAAAAGATGTCAAATATTACCATACCAACATTACACCACCTTACTGGATATTGACTTTAGAATTGTTCTGAAATACTATTTACTGGCACATAAACGTTGCAGTATTTTAGTACCAAGTCTTATCTGAAGGGTCACTGGCAGTTTGAAAACTGAATCTTAGAAGTTTAAGCTTCATTGGTCCCTGAGCTCCTTTCCAGGTTTCGTGGTTTTACAGTCACACTTCAGTAGCTCCTGAGAACATTCATGGACTTTCAGAATTTTAAAAATGCACTAAATTAATTTCTTTGACATTTTAAGAAGAAATCAACAGCCACATAAAAGTTCCATGCAGAGTTCTCTCTATTTCTCTACTTATTTGAGCACCACTCCTCAGCACAAAAAAACAGGTAACAAAAGTTTGTGTTATACATCAGCTAATCAATCGTAAAAATCCAAGCATTTGTCTGACCCAGAGAATACTCTGCTTGAGATACAAGAAATGATAAGCTTTTCATTTGCAGTATATCTTACTTGCGGCTGTATCCTGTTTTTACAGCAACATGGAAGTCACATTTACCTTAAGCCATCAGCTACATGTAGAGCTATCCTGTGCTGAAGTGTTCTAGTTAAACTTGCATTGTCTTGTTGAAGCAAACGATCGAGAGATCCTTTAAGGGCTAATTCCATCACCAGCATCCGGGGACGGATTGCAGCAGCCAACAGAGACACTAAACTGGGGTGATGAAGGTGACAAAGCACTGCAAGCTCCTGTAAATCGTAAAAACAGATGATACTGGAAATAGCATAACCTCTGTAGCTCTGAAGTAAACTCAGAAATGTTTTGGAGTGAAATCTTGCACTGCACTTAAACTTTTTAAGGTCTTCACTAGGGTTGGTGTTCCAAGAAGAGCACTACAGAAAAAAAGGCAATATTTCTTACTTGTCTTAGGAGCCTGAGGGAAGTATGTTTATTGAAAATCTTTACGGCAACCTCTTCTCCACCATAGGATGCACGGTACACAGATCCAAACCCACCATCACCTTTTCAAAGATAAAATTGAAAAGAATATTAAAAACAAAGGGATATCAACCATTTCTCAAAAAAAAAAAAAAAAGCGGAAAGGGTCCCATTAAAACGTGTGGATCGTCTACTGTGTTAAGCTTCATGATCAGTAATCTAAACACATGAAAACCAGTGTCCTAGCACACAAGTTAATGGAAAATCAAAACTCAATAATCTGGAATTCAGAATACTATAAAAAACACATTTCCACAGAAGAGAAATCTCTAAAATGTTTTCCACATATTGTACAACTGACTTCAACAGATTTTTTTACATAACCTCTGTAAAAAAAGCCATATCAAATAATGCTTACCCAAGAGAAATTCAGGCGCTTCATCAAATTCCAGCTCATCATTGTTCAACATAATATTTCTAGGCAAATCAGCCAGTATCAGATCAGGAGCAATCTGAGCTATTGGAATGGTATGTCTTGGCTGATCTGGATTTACCAAAAGGTCACCTAAGAAAAATAAATGAGACAATTAAAAAAAAAAGGGGGTACTCATCGTTCAAAAGGGACTGAAATGTACATGGACCTCTGTGAGTACATATGATCAATGTACCTAAAATTCAATTCATATGCGTGTGTCTTTATATATATAAGCGCACACACGCACACAAACATACATACATATATATGTATATATGTATGGAACAGAACACTAATTCAGTCTGCCATTCAACTTAATGTATTTTACGTGTTTAAGTATTTTCAAGGTTCTGTACATGTACCAATCAAATGTGATAGCAACTGTTACTATGTAACAACACCAAACTAAAACACCAAACTAACCAAGAGACTATTTTTGATGTCTATAAAAAGAATTCTCTTAGTATGTAGAATGTCATCATGAATACTGCCTTTTAAATTACTGTTGTATGTGGTCCAGCTAAAAGATCTAGTAGCAGTTTTACTACGTGCTGGATTCAGTTCCATGAATGAAGTTGTATTATTGTATCATGACAATACGATTCTTTTCATTATTGCCATTTATACATGACTATAAAGAGTGCCTGCAATTTGTCCCATATTCTATACTTATACCAACAGCTCTTACATAAAAAAAAGAACAAGTCGCTTTTGACTTATACCGTAACTATTTCTTACAGAAATGAATAATTCTTAAGTAACGTGAAGTACCCAAATGTTATAAAGGGGATATCGTATAATATTTATCTGCATACAGGTACACCTCTAACAACCTCAAATGGCATAAATATATACCTTCTTCAGCTTTTTTAAGTAAGTCATCAAGTAGTATTTTCTGGTGTTCTTCACCATCCTGAAAGCTGTACAGAGCCCATTTTTTCAACAGTGTTTCCCCTTCACCACATACATCTATATCCAGCAAACCTGGAAACCATTCTTCCATAAGAGAATCTATGTGATCCACAACTTGCCCCAAAAGGATGCACCCTTTAAGAAACCAAAAGAGGGAAATTACAGCCTCAATTTGCCATACTTGTAATCACAAAGCTAAACTCTACATTCCAAAGGCAAGAGCTCAACAAACCAAAATGCCAAGCTGCAATCAAACTGGAGCAAAAATCAGGCTCAGGAATAATTAACCTTTTCTGCAAGAGGGTGCCGTAATTTTCAAAAAACTGTCTGGGTTGTTGTCAAGTACTGCTGATTCCACTAGACAATAAGCTTCAGGAGACCAATTCAAGTAGATGCCTTGTCTCCAATACATTCTATTAGGACGAAGAGCTCGCTCTAAAAAATACAAAATTAGATTAAAAATCTGATCTCCAATATGAATGTCACATTTCAAATTATGCAGAATAATTCATGGTACTTAAAATATTTAATAATGATTGTAGGGTTATGCCTACTCAAATAACAAACAAAATAAAGGCCACAACTCTGCAGACAGAACAGCCCCACAAAAGCTGAACGTATGTCAGCTGGTGTTCAGTTCTATAAGACATATCCGCAAACTAAATATTTAATCAGATGGTAAGTCATGTAGCAGGTGATGCATGCAGGCATTACAGAAATGCTTAGGTACGCTCAGGTTCAAATACAGAACATCTTTGGCAACATATGAAAAAAAAGTCAGTGATTTAAATTTTCTCTCTATTACACACACATGAAATATTAAGGCGCAACTGGAATTCTATGCTCAGGAGGAAACCGAATGCCAGGAGACCAGGCAGTTATAAATCACATCTGTAGAGCATTAGCAGTGCATAAATTTCATACTTTACTTGTCATCAGTATTCATAAATCACACATTAAAAACCTAAAGATGAATGAAATTGCAAAGTTCAGCAGATAGATCTCATGTCAAAGCACGGAATTATTGGAAAAAAAATTACACCACCACCACCCCCCCCTGCTTCTGATAAAAGCAAAGTTTTTAGACTTTCAAAGGAGAATTGATGAACCTGGAGAAAAGCAGTTTGCTTTTCTGTGTGGAAGACATCCTCTCCTGTATTCCTTGTAGAGGCAAATGGCAATATTGCATAAATATAAGGATTTCCTCCATCTCTAGCATGCTAAAGAGAGAAATAGGCTGCTTACAACCTGCACAACACTGTAAAGATCAGGCACTATCTGGATATTTCTAATTTACAAAAATGACCACTGTTCTTTTTTTCACATTTGTGAAGTGGCCAGAAATTAGCTAGAGCAAAACAGTATCAGGGATTAGAGCTTTAACATGCAGGTGTTGGTATTCAAAGCAAACATGCACTATTGCTTTTGAAGATAAAGATTTGTACCTCTTCCTGACAGCATGTAAGGTGATATTTCAAGCAACCTGTTGATCAGCCTGGACCAAAATCCCATAGGAAAGTACGGCATCTCATAAAGCCTGATGATAATTTCTGAATTTTCACAGTGGGGAAGCTCTATAACAGGTCTGTGATCAGACAAGCTGAAAGAATAAAAATATTAGACGGTATTTAATGATGTTCTTTATCCAAACTGACTGATAACATACATTATTTATTATGTAAAATGTATTATTTATTAATGAATGAATGATTCAAATGATCAGGGAGCAGACAGATAACATATATGCTTATTTTGCTTGCTTGTGATAAAGTGAAGTTCTGCTGTAATTTAAACCCAACAGAACCTCACTAACAATCATTAAATATCAAACGTAGATGTGATAAAAACCTGAGACACATAGACAGCAGGTAAGACATTCAGATAAAATCTTCCTATCCCAGGACTTTGAAGAATGTAGAGACTCTAATCGATGCAACCATGCAACACTCTCCATTAAGCAAAATAAGCATTATTAAACACACTAGGGAAATCTGTAACTGAGGCAGAGAAACTGTGTTACCTGCTTCAGATAAAGCAAAACAACTGCATTCGAATTCATAACACTTTTTTGTCACCACATTCAATAACTAGACTGTTTGGAGGAGATACTGCTTCTGAGTAACTTGACTGTGGTTCTCACTCCAAGCAAATCAGCTATTGAAATTCATGGTTATCTTTTATATTGCAATAAATATCTGTAATGCTGGCACACTGTGATGTAAAGCTAAATTGTAATCTTCCTGCTGTAGTCTCAAAGCATGGTAACTGAAGAAGAAATATTATCCTCATAAAGCCTTTTTATCATTTATAAATTCCATTTACCCACCACGCTAATATGATGTAAGCTTTATCTGCTACAAGATCAGCTTAACATATCTGTGAAAGTGTACACTGAAATGTAGTGTACTAAGTATATAACATGCTTTCATATATCAAATTGCTTTAATGGTCAGTTAAACTAGTACCCTGATGGGAGGTTTTTATTTTGATCAATCTATGGCTATCATTTGTGGGTTTAGCTCTTTGCTTACCTGCTTGGGATTAGTAGCTGATCCTCTCCTAATGGCAAAGCAATCTGAAACTTTTCCAGAAGCTTAAAGTATTGTGACATGTAGATCTTAGGAAACTTGCTCTTCTTTAAAAGGAATTTTTCCACATCTGAACGTTTTACAATTCCCTTAGGATATTTAGAAAAGCCTTCCACTTTGACTGTCAGAATCTTTCCAAAAAAGTAAAACAATTTCAGGTGTAAAGTCATCATTAGATTGCATTTTCCTGACAAACTCTGTTCCCTGAAATATTTGGTAGCCTATTATTTAGGAGGAAAAAACGGACTCCCTTTCACAGTGAAACCAAACATTTCCATAATGCTAGCCAGAAAGAAGACAGCAGTAAAAAAATTTAACCTGTCCGAGCCGCTAGTGTGCTACCACTCTTCAGTAGCTTTCACTGTTCCATATTACATGGAAATTTATTCTACAAGTTAATTTGTGAAAGTGTTTTCTGAAAGGAGCTTGTGTACAGTGATTTTTCATACTGGCACTTCACAGAAGCATACTGGTACTGACAACATGATCTTCTCTTAATCCCACCAGCTTTAAAGGCTCAAACTTACACTTTTGCCATCCCATTTCCTGCACTGAACAAAAGGTAAAGATTCAGAGGTTAGGAAATCTGAATATATATAAAAAGTTTTGAGAGTGTTTATAGATCAACATATCAACGGTGGTTTCATTTAAGCTGTCAGTCTGCTACTCTCCCATCCCAACATGTGAATCCATATCCCTCACTATCCTCTGCCATCAGTACCTAGCATACAATGACCCTTCTTCTCCAATTCGTACTACTTTAATCCAAAGTTCCAGCTTTCACTTCAACCTATCACAATGTATTGCAGGATTACTTTGCATCCCTGGGGTTTTTCTATTCTACATGTAATTTTGTTTCCGGTGTAATTTAAATTATATTGGACGTTACAGCATAAGAACATAGAACCACTGAGACAGACAGTTGTCTAGAAAGCAAAGGAAACAGAAAGAGCCAGGTAAACCAATCTGGGCCCTGAGAAAATTCTAGATCATGAAACAGTGAAGATATTGCGAAGAAGAACCACTAATATCTTACAACGGTTTGAGACAGAGGAAAAAGTTCCATGAATGTAGATACAAAAAGTAATCAGAGTCTAACCTGTGCCATGATTTTACACAGCCACTTAGGATCTACAAAATACAGGTCTCTCAGCTGTAGCGCTGGGTCTTGAAAATGAAGGAGTACACCTGCACAAAGAATACTGTAATTAGCAATGCATTTCTCAAGCTCCATATTAAGCAAAATAAACAACCCACTCTGGGCTGTTTTTCTTACAGGACTTGACAGAAGCATTTTGAATAATAAATACAGCTATTGAATTTATATCAGTATCTCAGAAAAGTAGAATGTAGTCATGATTTGTTCAGCTTTACCTTTATTTTCAGATGTTTTGTTAGATTTGTAATCTGACCTGGGTTTTTGCCAAGCAGCTATGCTCTATGTCATTTATTATTCGATCTTATGAAGTCTGTACGGCACTAAAATAAGCTGTTACATATATTCACCTAACCACCATTCTATTAAAGCTATTATAGGAATTGCATCTCTCTTCCAAAACTGTACTGTCTAATCGGCAGGTATGTTTTCAAGGACGGGTAAGATATAGAAATTGTTACAGTAGTGATCCTTTATATCATGGCATTCCTTTATGACATAGCAACCTGGATTACAAAACTAATGTTACCCAAGCTTAAGCATTTCAGCTCAACACTTTGTGGCAACCTTGTGCGAGATTTAAAAATGCGTACAGGTCTGTCTGCTGCAGATTTGCAACAAAGTGCTAACAGACATACATTGAAGATAATATTTTACCTGATTCATTCAGAAAGTGAATCGCGTGAGGGAGTTCATTTTCATCCAATTGTAACTGGCTTTCTTGTACCAGTTCCAGTAAGCGTTTCTGATCAATCACAGGAAATTCAACTGGGACATTTTTACGTTCCAGCAAAATTCTCTTCTCCAGCTCCAGGTAGCTGTCAGGAATTAGCTGACCAACCACTGGTTGATCTCTGATCTGTATAATTAACAATAATAATCTTAAATGTATTAATTTCTTCATGTGAAATGCAGACAATAAAACTAAGATGTAAGGTGGTTATGTCCACTCAATAGTAGCGGCAAGAAGGAACAAGAACCCTCATTTATTGACTAATATGGCTTCTGAAAGGTAGATGCAATTAACTCTTCTTTCAGAATTATAATATGAATGTCTTTCTATAAATGAATACTCAAAGAAGAAAATATTTCCATATTACACGTACATAAAAAATAAAAAACTGTCTTCTGAGAAGTTCAAAGAGAAGCTTTTATTTGAAGTAAAAGGAAAATATTCACTGTATGAACAGATGATGTTATACATCTCAGGTTAACACAAGCCAACAAGCAAATGAATAAAAAAATTGATACCTCTTGTAATCTGCACTATGTCTAGACATGTCTTTAGATAAACTGGGGCGAAGAGGGCAGTAGCTCAATGAAAAGTCTCCACTGCTGATAGTCAGTGGACAAGAGAAGATGAAGAAATAAATTTGGCCAGGTTAGGGAACCCTGTATTTCCCCTTAAGGGAAACAGTCAGGTGCTTTGCCCCTGTTTCCTGAGCCCGAGTTCCATCCTGGAGACATCCTTTGACCTTTGGTATTAGCTAGCACTCAACCGTTTTTTTCATTCTCCATGGGTGCTGAACCAGTTACATTTTTTGAGGAAATGGGAAACAATTTTCCCAGCATTTCCAAATTGGCTTCTTAGTTTGTAAAATTTCTTTCAAAGAAGGTAAACACCAATGCACTGTAGTATTTTTATGTGTCAAAAACGTCATTAGTACCTTGTGAAAATGTAATTAGTACCTTGTGTCATTTCAAAGACTCAGAGCACTTGATGACAATATTGAATACTTAAGTCACATTGTCTAACTTCTAAGTAGGTGCCCTGTAACATTCCTTTCACAAAGTGTCTACATTATTTATGGAAACTATCTCTTTTCCTTTAGGTTACCTTACATTTGTGTAGAAGTTTAAACATCAGTTTAACTCATAATCACAAGAAACATTAAAGGAACAATTTTTAGGTACCTAAGAGTGAAATGTTTTCAAAAAGCAGAACTTCTCCTGAATGTTGAAGAAGTATGATGAGATACAGGGCTACATATCCCTTTACAAACATCAGTATTCATGTCTACTGGATGTATGAGAAGTGGAATTAAACCACTCCACGTGAATAGGCCACCTCATTGCCACTTAGTACTGGTTAGCTATTCCTTGAACTGTGGAATGAAGTTAGGCAGATTATGGATGTGGCTAAGCTGGTAGTTTCTGAGGGAGAAACAAGAGGTGTGTGCACTCTTTCTCTCCTTTGTAACACCACCAGTGCGAGGCTGGTCAGAAATGCAGCCTTTGCTCTATACAATCTTCCAAGCAGTAATTCAGAAGAAATTTGCACTCTGCTATTATTTATGAAGTTCTGCCATTGACTTCAGTAGCACAGAACATCACCTTTTCTCTTTAACTTGTTATGACACTATACACGTGTGATGGATGTACTCCTGTTTGAACTAACCGAACTTTGGTCCAGGCAGATGTTCAGCAAGCAAGCCTAACTGAAGTTAATCCCATTGCGTGAGGCTATCAGTGAGAACACAGCACCAAACCAAGAAAAACGGTTTCACTGGAGGCTGGGCTGATAAGCGGCTGAAACTGCATTAACACAACAGAAAATTTAACTACGAATCAACCACTATAAATATCTGCAGCCAGTGGGGTCTCCCTCCATAGAAGCTGGCTGTGTGGTGGTGATCTCCCCTTGACTAGGGATGCCTCTCAAGGTTACCCCTTGAGGCTGAGAGATGCCTTACCTGACACCAGACATCGATGGGTTGGTAAGTGACATTTTTTGCATGCATGTAACATTTAAGATACATATAGTAAGCTTACGTGACAATCTTTGTATCCCATACTAACTTTAAATGTAGTAAACAGTACAGTATTGACCTTCAATCCACCTGTACTTAAGTATTTTACCTACCTAAATTTACTAAAGAGAACTCAATAAACTAACTACTAGATCCGATCTGTTCGAGTGATCTCTGACTTCTGCGACAATATGATTGATAACGTATAAATACAATAAATTAAAAAATGTATGTTCTTTTTGCTATGGATTGGATCCTGTCTTACTGTAAGCTCCATCCCTGGGCTATTGTCTTCATACTTGTCATTCACAACTAGACAAAGCTTCATGCTGTGGTAGGGAGACAGCAGTGAATGAGCGGTAGGGATGACTTTGGAGACAACAGAACTACAAGTACAGATTCTCCAATTTAGGAGGATCACTGAGTCCAAGGGGTCTTCTTTTCCTGCTTTGATTCACTTTCCTCTTTCCAGGAACAGTTTAACATGATGTAAAATGAAATAATTTTTCATGGTCCCCTGAAATCTTGCAATACTTATTACTGCAATTACATGCTGCCATCCAACAACAAACAGGTTTTGATCAAATTTCTTTGTAAGAAAAAGATGGCCTATTTTTAATTAAATATTCTATTTATGGTCCTAGTGTTTGAAAACAAAACTTTGCTGAGATTTTTATTAAGTCGATCTTTTTGGTAGAAAATGAAATGAAACCAAAACTGGTGATTTTCCTTCACTATTTTGCTGTGTGTAAGATTTTATAGAAGGCAAGATGAATTTGCTATCACACTAAAAATTTACTTAATTTTGTGTTTAATTAATGCTTAAAAATATATTTACTTAAGTCAAACTAGGATGTTTTCAATATTACGAATAGTATGTAGCTTACTTTGAAATGAAGACTCTCCTTTATTATGATTTTCCGAAGTCTGATAATGGAATCGGATTCTTCTGTAGCGTTCACAAAATGATAATCTTGGATTGCTGGGAAGCCTCGCTTATTCAATAGCTCTCTAGTAATTTTACTCATGCAGGCCTTACGTTGCATTTCATCAGAAACATCTAAATGAGTGCCAACAAGAATGACGGGGGATGTTGAAGCTCGAGCCTGTTAGTAAGATCCATACAGCCGATTAACTCAATAGTAAATGTTGATGTTACTATTTTACACCCACATAAAATGTGAGCAATTTAGTCAAAACAATCAACACAATGAAAAAAGCAACTGTTTCTCCCTCTTTAAATATATCTCTTTTAAATAAGTTTGAAATCTGAAATACTCTTTCATGTCTTTATTCAGAATAAGTTTAAACAGCAATCCCATGTAACAGCCTTGACTGGATAAGGCAGTAAAAGTGTATCAGCCTATAAATACAAAACATATTTTTTAACATACAGAGAACAGTCTATTTTAAAACAGAAATATTAAAAATCAGCTTTTTCTAAAAGGAAGCAGTATAGATT
Source organism: Ibidorhyncha struthersii (assembly GCA_013398815.1). Classification (NCBI taxonomy): domain Eukaryota; kingdom Metazoa; phylum Chordata; class Aves; order Charadriiformes; family Charadriidae; genus Ibidorhyncha; species Ibidorhyncha struthersii. The sequence continues at coordinate 192,796 of VZSZ01000334.1, forward strand.
TGGATTTCACACTTCGCAGATTAATAACATTGTCAGTAAAATAGAGGGATAACTGTTTTTCATTAAAAACGCCCAACAAAATGGAAAAGCAAAGAGTATTCTGCTAGTTGTCATCGGAACAGTGCAGCAATGAAACACCTGCAAGTACTGCATAGCAAAGGAGAACACATCAGAAATGGTCTTCATCAACACTAAACTGACTGTAACCCTCTGTCCTGTATCACTGCTCAAGGTGAAGAGAGTAAAAAAGACAAGTTTAGCAAACACGATCAGTATATAAAAGTTTTATGTAATTGCATTGCCCAGCCATGGCTCATAATCATACAAAAGGAAAAGACAAGTAATGCTCACCATGCAGTGATTCCATTAAGTGAAAATAAAACACTTACAGCAAAAGAAAAATATATAGGCAGATTCTCAGACTAATTTCCCTACCATAGTCCTGGAATCATTCCTATTAACAATAGGATGCTAAGCATACCCGTAACAGCATGATTTCAAACCTTCATCTAGTCAGTTTTAAACTAGTCAAATTCTGATTTCGCCAGAATTTACAACGGTGTATAAAAAAAAAGCGGGTTTAACTCGTCATCCCTTTAATACTACCCCTTTCTTATTTTTATCAGTCAATTCAAAATATTGCCAGAACCTACAAAATATTCTTTTGCACCTGACTCCGTACCATTTTAAGTACAAAATGGTGCTCATCATGTCTTTGTATGTCTACAAATATTTTTGTATCCAATATATGACGTATTTCAGCTCTTGTTTCATCTTATACTTTTATTTGCTGAAGAGCTTCTTTCCCCTATCCCCCCTCTAAAAATATCTGTGGTAAATTTGCTGTTCAACAACAGCTCCCTGGAAGGTGGAATTCCATTCTGTACGTATTTATGGCTTACCTTGATGTTAAAAAGCCACGGCTTCATAGCATCCACCTCTGCTTGTCCTTTGCTGAGATCATAAACAGCAAGATATAAAGCTCTTTGGGTCATAAAATGAGGATGGGTACTGTAGAACTCTTCTTGTCCTAATGTTAAAAAAATTCCACTGTTTAGTACTTCCCTCATTGAACACCTTCAGATCACAAAAAGGCAGCAGAACACTTATTCTCAGATCACTAATCCACAAATGAAATGAATGCTTACAGAAAGCTATCTAAATTGACAGGAAATCTGTAATAACTGAATTTTAGGCAGGTACTCTGTGATAGATCATTCACTGAAGTGTAGTCTTGAACTATGTAAGCTAGTTTTAAATCAAGAAGCGTAAGATTTAACTACTGGATAAACATGGTTGCTGCAAAGACAACTTAGAAGGTCACGATTCTTTTAAAACTCCAATATAGAATTTCTCCCTCACTCCTTCCTTCCTTCTTCCCTCCCTTTCTCCTATCCTTTCAGCAAGTTCAAAATTAGACTCCCAAGTTCACATGATTAAGTGCTTAAAATCACAACTGAAGCTGGCCATTCAGCTTGAATGCTGCTCTTCGTGCCTACCCGTTGTGATACAGACTGTATTTAAATGATCATGGAACAATGTTTAAAAATAACTTTTACATAGCCTAAAATACCCCTGAACTTTAGAAGTGCTTCTGGAGTCCCCCAAACTTGAAAGTTTTCCAAAAGCCCAAAGTTCAAAGATTCCTCCTAAGTGCTTTGTCTTCTGTGACCTTATGAAACAGCTATAATGTAGATCCTAGAGACATCCAGACCATAAAAGGGAGAAACAGAATTCATCGGAAGATGATTCTTCTGGTGATTATGAGCAGTTTCTTACTGTTCTGAAGTGAAAGTTCTAGTGTGCTATGGTTGAAACGAGTGGTCAAGACCACATTTGGTGATGAGAAATTCCCAAGGCTTTATATTAAATTTGAGGGATTAGCTGCCAATTTACAGAATTCACTAATTTATAAGTGGTCAATTGACTTTTGGTGTAAGTTTGCGCGATTCTGCTGTCCACAGATAGAAATTTCCCAGGCTGTCTCTAAGAATAAGTAATGCATTGTGTTAGAAAAGACAACAGTAAAGGACAATAAGCCCTTGAAATACCTCCAAAATCCCACACATTTAATATAAGCTCTTTCTTCATTTTGCCTTTCCCTTGAATGATCCAGTCTTTTACATCAATGCCTACTGTAGCTTTTGGAGAGCTCAATTCTGCTCGTTTGCATTTCATTAGTTGTTGTAGCAGGGTAGTTTTTCCACTGCCAGTGTTTCCAACAATCATGAGCTTCATTCTGTTATAAGGTACAGCCTTCTTCAGTCGTTGTTGAAGAAATCTGGCATAAAAAAGTTTGCAGAACTCACAGAAGTGTATAATAAAGAAAAATACCAACAGAACTCAAGATCAAGGAAAAATCTAAACCCATACCATTTTCATCAAATTTTCAATATCTGTTTGATATTACTGGGATTTTAACAGCCTATTCTATTTTCTGATTTGAAAGTTAAAGCTTAATTCAGAATTTGTCCTTTTTTTGTTTTGTAATTACCAAAAAATGTGCTCTGTGTAATGCACTTGGAACACAGGAAACATATTAGAAATAATTGGTAAGCACCATTTATTGCATGGTTTATAGAAGCACCAAATTCAAGAAGGAATACTATTGTAGTCTAAATCACTATAATCTATTTTACATGTGTGTGTTGATTTGATTTGATTTGATATGATATGATTTGATTTGATTTGATAGGATAGGATACCTTCCATAGAGTAGCATTCTGGATTCCATAGGACAAACCAGCACATCTTATCAAAAGGATATGTTATTTTCTTAACGTTTACTACATATCCCAAGAAAGTAAAACAAGAATATTCAAGAACAACAGGGCAACAAACCTGATAATGTCTCTGGCTTTGCACCCCACATGTTTGAAGTCTAAATTAAGATGGAGTCCTTCCAAAGGAAGATCCCAGATTTTGGACAGTCTTCCCATTTCATCTGGAAAGAATCTCAAATCGGGATTATGACTTACATCCAGAGAAGTCAAGTTCTCTAGGAAGCCAATCTGAGGAGGAATCTAAATAAAAGAACATTTAATGGGCAATTAAACGTAAAAAAAAAAAAAAAGAAGTATGAGCATGAGTACATTAAATATTAAACAAAACTAGGTATTATTTTTACTGCTGTAGTTTAACTTTTTAATAAACAGGCCTTATATCCCACACTAATAGACAAAGGACCTCATAATGAATTCATTACACAAACTGATTATACGACAGAACATTCCAGACAGAGAAGCTTAACAGAACATGCTGATTTTCATCCACAGGAAGTACTATTTGCACTTACATGTCATTTTACTTATAGAATTTACACTGGTATGAGAGGTGACATGAAAATCAAATGAACATTGAAAAATTGCTTCCAATTGAAAAGTGATTTAATTTTCTTTAGGTAGAATGGTACACTTTACCTCCTTTAACTTGTTGTGGGACAGGTGTAGCTTTTCTAGCCTAGACCATGCACATGCCTTTTCACTCAAGTCCAAGATGTCTATTTGATTGTGATTAAATAAGAGCTCCCTTAAGTTTAATGATTTCCAGTACATTGGTCCAGGCAGGCTTACGATCTTGTTTTGGCTTAAATCTACTGATCGCAAACTAAACCCATGAAAATAAAAGAGAGAAAAGTTAGCAGATGAAAAAAATAAAATGGAGATTAACTGGAACTGTATTCATTTTTTAATAAATAATCAAATGGATATCAGAACAGACAGTTTTCTGACAGGAATGTAGATAGAAGAAGATAGGGAATTAGCACTATGAGCAAAAGTAATTAAGATTATTATAAGTAGGTCTTCGTTACACCAGAAAAAAAAAAAAGAAAATACATATGATTGATTCAGTACAATATTCTTTCAATGTCTGTGAATCAAATTGCTCGGCCATGAAAATAAACATCCACACTGTACTGTGTGTAAATGTTTCAGACAGTAAATGAGAGTCACTTTAAATAAGTGTACATATTGTGACAATAGTCTCCTTCCCTCTTCTCTGATTTGCAGACATGCATGGCTCTGTTCAGGTTAGTAGAAGACACAGATAAATATGGTTCATACTCCTGTAGTGCAAATATTCAGTAATTCAATTGTAAACAGGATAGTTAATATACATTTACACCCAGGTAACAGAGAATAGAGTTGAGCTCAGGATTCCAGTTACAGGTGAGTGCAGGACCATGGAGTACACTGTTACGTGCAATGTCTAACTTACTAGAATAAATGTATTCAAAAAGTTAATTGCAATCTAACATAATACTAATATGTATTTTCAGGTGCTTTTTTATAAATTTCAAATTAAAATAAAGCAATGGGGAACTTCCTGGTATTACCAACTTTCTAGAGACCAAGATTTCACTTATAAAAACTACGTGATCTGAACTGCTCTCTTTCTTGCTCCTAATTTAGGAGATTAACATCAGATGGTATGGATACTTCACTCTATCAGAATATTTCTGTGAACATATGTTTCTAAATACATGTATGTGCATAAATTATATAGTTCAACTACACATGTATTTAAGAACTAGATAAGAAAGAGCATTTCATTTTTGTAAGTCATCTGTTGGACAAATAAGCTGTTTATGTTACTGTGGAACATGAAGCATGCAAAAAAATCCATGCAGCTCCTTAATGATTTGTGTGAGCTGGGAGATGTAGAACCTGAAAACTGCACCTTTTTCAACACATCCATTAAATTTGCTGCTGTGAATATAAACATTAGCATGCTGAAACAGTGTAATATCATGTTAGTAATGATGTGCTCTATGTACATTTGATTAATGTAGGTTCACAAATCTGATGGCACCTCCCCATGATGCCATCAGCACTCATATCTACCCACATCTATCAGATAACTGATCTGATCATCCCTCCCAAGCACTCCGTCCACAATCTGATTCTAGCGACCCGTTAAGCTCAGCAACTTCTATAAAAAAAGCAGAAGTCTGATTTTCACATGAGTAATGCTTTGAAGGTATAGCAAAATAAATGTCACATGCATTTTTATCACAATTCCATCTAGAGGAAGTGTCATTCTTTGAGAATAGATATCTTGTGATATTTGGGAAGTGAAAAACTAATCTCAGTAGCCTTGTGCAAAAGTTTGCAGAACTTTGTGAAAAGGAAAAATTGCCATTAACTTTTTACTGTTGGTTTCAAGAAAATAATATATTAATTCTGGTCTTCTAGGCAAGAATTCTCAGCTTCAGCAGTCAAGCAATATATTTTCAATAACAATTATTTGAATCTGAGGAACAGAATTTCTCAAAATAATGAAGAAAATGTGACTGATTTGTCCTCAGTTAAAAGCTACTGAGTTTTGGATTTAACCTGTTAAAAGATTTCCTGAAAATCAGTAAAACATGCAAAATTTTCTGCTTAACAAAGGTCTCGCCATCAGATTTTCTTCATCAAGAACTTGACATTAACTTCAATAAATAAAATAATAACTTACTGTGGCAGAAGAAGAATCGCTTCTGGAACATTAATAAAATGATTTTGGGATAACTTTAAGCTTGTTATGCTGGATGACAAGTCAGGTATTATTTCTAGAGCAGAAAAATAGGTTAATCCTATTACTTTCAGAACTGTTTAAATTATTTTTAATTTTAAGACTGGAGTTTTTTAAAATCAAAGATAGTCAGTCTGTCATCTTCTATGCACGGGTCTTTTTACAAGCTACCAAAGGCAGAATCTCAATCTTTTTTTAAAGCTTATTTAAAACTAAACTCCCAAAATGAAAATAGTTTAGAACTGAGGATTGGCTTTTATCACATTACATACTATTATACTTCACCTCATATTGGCATTAAACACTGAAATAATCTTACTTAAACTTTACTTTATTGCCAGTATACATAACATTCCCATAATCTACCCAATGAGTGATGGGTCTCATGCATATAAAAATGACTGTAGTGGTTCAGCTGTGTTTAAAGCAGGTGTGAGAGCTACCTTCTAAAATACTGTGACAATAATTTCAAAACGGAAGATTTTATGTCTTGAAGACAGAAATTCTGACAATAACTTATGAACTCCTGCAGTATCATTAAAAACTCATTTATGTAATTTGTATTTTTCATAGGTAAATTAATTCTGACACCTTTGCATAAAAAAATGCTAAGCCACTGAAATGCACTCTGAACTCCATTCAATTGCTTAAACACTGGGTTCTAGTGAAGGTGATCTGCTCTGTGGCACCTGAGCTATCTGCATGTGGCTTGGAGATACAACATCGGAGCTATGGAAGAGCTGCTTTTTCTGAACCAGAAGCTGTGAGCCACGTGGAATACTTCAGGGCATCTCAAATGACACCTGCGTTCAGGCAAGTGAATCAAACGTTCTATCTTATTCAGAAGACAATGCTGGATATGGTGTGGTAATACTTAGAATCATAGAATAATTTAGGTTGGAAAAGACCTTTCAGATCATTGAGCCCAACCGTAAACCCAACACTGCCATCTCCACCACTAAACCATGTCCACATGCACCACATCTACACATCTTTTAAATACCGCCAGGGATGGTGACTCCAACACTTCCCTGGGCAGCCTGTTCCAATGCTTGAGAACCCTTTCAGTGAAGAAATTTTTCCTAGTATACAATCTAAATGTCCCCTGACACAACTTGAGGCCATATCCTCTTATCCTATAACTTGTTTCTTGGGAAAAGAGACCAACCTCCACCTGGCTACAACCTCCTTTCAGGTAGTTGTAGAGAGTGATAAGGTCCCCCCTCAGCCTCCTTTTCTCCAAACTAAACAACCCCAGTTCCCTCAGCTGCTCCTCATGGGACTTGTGCTCTAGACCCTTCATCAGCTTCATTACCCTTCTTTGGACATGCTCCAGCACCTCAATGTCTTTCTTGTAGTGAGGGGCCCAGAACTGAACACAGTACTTGAAGTGCAGTCTCACTGGTGCCGAGAATAGGGGGATGATCACTTCCCTAGCGCTGCTCGCCACACTATTTCTGATACAAGGCAGGATGCTTGTATGATACGCATTTCAGTACAGTACTAAACCTGCATTAGTACTAGATTTGCAAGCTAACTTTGAATGATTTCCTCTGCCTTGAACCTTCCCCAACAGTACGTACACTCAACCACTTTTATAGCATCCACTACAAATGTAAAAACAAGATGAATTACGCCAAGTCAGATCAAATGTCCATCAAGCCCCATTAGAAGTACACTGCTTCCAACAGTGACCAAAAGCTTATGCTTAGGAAACCACATAAACAAGGACAAGCATATGTGGTATTCTCCTTTAATGTTCTCCCAAGACTCCAAATGCTGGTGGCTGAGAAATTTTGTGACTTGGAATGGTTTCTAGAAGGTAGATCCTATTTTCACAGGTACTTACCAAGAGCATTCATCCTGGCGTTGAACTGCTCCAGTTTTGTACAGCCCATGAACACATTCTCAGCAAGGGATGAAATACTGTTCTTACTAATGTTTAAAATTTTCAGTTCTTTCAAGCATATGGGTGAACACAAGCATGAAATTTTGTTTCTATGATAACAAGAATAAAAAAAATAAATCCATGTTTTATTTAGAAAGTATTAGCTAAAAAGTGAAAGTAAAGAGTATTGATCTGACAATGCTATCCTTACATCAGTAAACCAAAAATAAGACTTTTATCTGTATAAAGACTGACCAGTCAGCAAAAATACTGGTACATGTGGCAACATGGAGTAACATGACTGATAATGAGATTATTTTAATTATCTTGGAGAGCAAATATCAGAATGCACTACAAGGTGTCATTTCCTGATTACATACAGCAGCTTAATTCCACACAAAGAGGGCTATTGCATTTGTGAGTAGTTCTGTTTAGTAAAGATATGTGTTTGCAGGATTATCATCACAGAATGACTATCAATCTAAAAAACCCAAAAGAATGGAATTCCACATAGGGGATACAATTCAGGATGTGTATATAATGTTACAAACAATGTATTCTGGGAAGAACACCAGAAAGAGAAAGAGACACAGATCCTGAAAATATAAAGAACCATGCAGCACTGTTTTGTAAGGGTAATACTGCTAATAAAGTTCAAAATAAAGATAATGAAGAAATGCAACAGGATTTTGAATTTAAAATATTGCTTTTGTAAATTTGATTCACATATTTAATACTGCTATCTTTATTCTGCGTGAACTTCTGTGTAAAAAATATCACCATCTTATTTAAAATAAATTATGGGAGATGAAAGATACAGTATCTGCAGTTTACACGGCTATCAGTAATAGCATTCTTAAGAATCCCATATAGGTATGAATTACCTTACTCACTAAAAATTATGACAAAAAGTGATGGTAAACAAAAAATTACATATTTTCTCTGCTTCCGTGATTTAAAACATATCCGTACCAATAAATGTAATTCCGCGAATCATACTTCCAAAAAACCTTTGGTGAATATGAAATACAGTGGAAACTGTATCCTGTACACAGAAAACCTAGTTGAATATGTTAGACAACAGAGACAATCCTGCGGATGAACAGTATGGCAGTAGAAAAATGCTGAACTATAACATTTTTAGTATTTACTGAAACTGCAATGCTACTACATTCTATCAAGGCCCACAGATATTCTCATGTTCTTTGTAATACAACACTGAAAACTGTAACAATTTACACATTTGGAAGATAATTTCAGTGTTTCACTGCTGAATAAACAATCCTTTCCATGCTCTAACTGTCATAATTCTGGATGACAAATATTATTTCCTGTTATGTTTGTTATGCTACAGTCCATTTACTAATGCTACTCACCCTTCTAGCAATAGCTGTTCCAGATTTTCAGCAACAGTTGTAAGAAATTCAGGAGTGCACACCAGCTGATTGTATGAAAGATTAAGTTGCTTTAGAGTGGGGCATCTGAAGTATGGATCCAAAGCAAAGGAAGGTCCAATGTCATTTCGAGAGATATCAAGATTTGCAATACAATTCATTTTCAGTAAATAAGTCGGAAAAGAAGTAAATCGGTTACTGTGCAAATCCAAGTAAGTCAAGCATTTCAAGTTCTGAAAGAAAAGGATAATTTGTTTTTAAAAAGTGAATTGAAAATATGAATTTATAGCTTTTAAGTTGACTTATATTTTATACAATTTATTAATTTCCTTATTTTTCTCTCACTAGGAAAAATAGCAGAAAATAGCAATCATACCAAAGTAACCCATAATATTTCTATTACAGAATAAAATATAAAGCATTCTTCAAAATTAATTAGCTCAGTTTCATAAAATTTAACAGATATGAATTGCCTGGAGTTCTCAGTTCCATTTATGTTATGTTACTCAATATAACAGTTCCTAAAGCAGACCTCTGCAGTAAATGACTTAAAACAGTTCCATGAAAATACTTTTATTTCTAGCTGAACATAAATCTACTGAATGAAAACTGAGTGAATGCATGAAGCATGCAAGAATATACACCCGTATTCATGAGTAGTATTGTTATGGGTACGTTGTTAGAGACAAACAATTTATTGTAACTAATCTCAACTTGTATTACATAAAATTATGCAGAATTACTTCACACAGTTGTTCGGGAATGTTTGTAAGAGCATTTTGGTGCAGCTCCAGTCTCTCAAGATGTTCCAGATGACTACTTAAGCAGCTATTCTGGCTGATGGCATCAATGTTCTCCAGCTCATTTGATGAAAGATCCAGTGATTTAATATATTCTTTCTCTGAGATCAATGAAGAAAGACTGTCTGATGGTCTTATATGTGGTGAAAATTTTGAGATGCCTTCTATTAAAACAAAAACACGGCAAAAATAGCATGATTTTATTTATCATGTAATTAAAATTAAGATCAATCAACTTGGGATCTAAAGGTGCAGAAGACAGTGAATGTTTGAATATTGGTTAAGATCCAAATCCATGAAGACTTCTATTAAGAGACAGAAATTTATAAGACAGTAGGGAAGAGATGGAAGCTTATGCACTGCACAACAGAAATAGCTTTTGAAAGCTAATAAGAGCACTCTCAAAATTTCCTTGCCTGTTTAATTCTATGTAAATTATTTCTGAAGCCCAGGAAAAAAAAATCCCTATATATGCATTGGTTTTACTCCACTGTAGTATTTCCAAAATGTATCCTCCTCTCAGTAAACAAATATGTAACCTGACCAAGATCTTTGCGTGCTACACTTGTGAAAGCATTAAGGATGAAAAAGCTGTTTTATATTTTAAATTGTACAATTTACTTACTGAGGGATTCATCCAAAGGCAAGAATTTTCTTCGTTGTTTCACTAATGGTTCATAATCTGAGCCGGGTCCCTGGAAAATCCCAGAAGAGACCAAAAAAATCAGTTATGGACATATGCAAATATCTGAAATAATCCGAATTCAGTAAATTTCTTTTTATTGTGGTCCTTTTTTATCAGAACTTCCAGAAGGAACACAAAGAACCTGTACATTTCAGCTACAAATAACAAGAGGTCACATCTTTATAAAACTTACTGATCCATGCAATATGAAAGAACAGTAGATTTAAAGTGCAATGGAAGTAGTCCGTTTTTTGGCAACCTAAAATGACTTTCACTAGGGTGGGGTGATAGCATGAAGCAGGATATTAAAAAAACCCAACTTTCTCTAGGGAAGCCAGTCTCTTCAGTTTCCCTTTACAGTCAATGGAAAGAGACAAGCTCCTTTCAAAGGAACCTGACTTTGATTCCACTGATTTGTCTTCTTAAGTCTTCTTATGGTATCGTATGCTGTAGGCAACACAGATGGACTTATAAGAAGCCTGGAATGAATAAGGATCTGACTTACCACAGAGTAGGAATGTCGCGGCAAAGTAGGAGAACCTCTTTGAAATGCCATTTCCCTACAATATAAGTCAGCAACTGCAATGGAATTGGACTTCTTTTTTGTAAAAACTGAACCTTCACTTCCTAGTACCAAACAATAACACAGGAGGACAAATAAATAAGAAAATGTATTTAAAGATGAGGCTCAGAATTCAACTGTAATGTACTGACATACAAAGGAGAGATACATTTCAAAGGCATCAATATAGGCAGGATCTCTCTGGTTAATTGTGTGTGCAATAGGCCAAGAATGTTGTCAACATGTTTTGAAGTACGTGGGTCATACTAACCTGACATGCTCCAAATATGGCCTGCAACTTGTTACATTGATGCTTTATCATTTAAAATTTCCAGCAGGTTGGGATTATTACACATGTTTTGTAAGACATCTTTGTGCTACTGCAGTGTAAATAACTTTTTAAAATAGAAAAAAATTGTATTTTAATAGATAAATTTGCACTCCCACATTTATTGAGAATGAAACATCAAATGCCACTCTGGCTTTGGTGATTTAGGGTTATCTGGGCCCATTTAGTATTCCTCTTCTCAAAGCTACTTTTAAAATTCTTAAAATTACTCCTGTTAGCAAAGCCTGTATTTTTTTTTACTGTATATTTACATATGACTTAACTTTTCTATGTGGGGCAACAAATAGTACCTATTATACGTCTGTGCTACAGTCCTGCAGAAGTGAAAAGAGGTGCTGAATGATGTAAAGGAAAAGAACAAAACAGAACCAAAAAAAAAATCCCAATTTCAAGTTCTTCATCTGTGATGATTTTAAGTATCCAACAGTTCTAAAACAACAGTGACATCTCAACAAACAAAAGGCATGTTGTAAATTAAGGTAACTTACTCTTATTATTAAGGTACCAGTCTTATAGACAAAAATGTTGTTTTTTGTAAGTTAAAGGCATTCAGATTTCCTGACATGGTCACCAAGAATGATGTTGGACTGAACATAGACTTGTCATTTACACTTTCTGTGCTTCACCTGCTTTGTTTGTTAACAAGATATTCCTTTATACCAGACTTAGTTGTGCGCACTTTATTTACAGACAGCCCAGGGAACAGGGATTTCTAGATCACAATACACCTGACTTCATGATGAGACAAACTGTGCTCTTGAAGCACTTGCTTTTTGCTATTGACTATAAAGGCAGGATACAACAATAGCTCAGAAACAGACATCAAAATAGTAAATATCTGAATCTGGTTGGATGAATCCACTCTTTCTCTCTACAAGAAACTGAATGAATGAAGAATTAATTTTAAATACACAAATGAATAAAATGCTTTAAGATCCTAATTTTATAGGTAAAGCACATATTTACTCAGCATAAACTATTTTCCAATGTTATCACAAACAAAATTTTAAGAGAAAAGTATTTTTTTCATGGGAAGTCTTCTATGCCAAATACAAATAAACAACTGACTTATGGCTTATAGTCTAGCCCTGGTGCACTACATTGGGATCATAAAAAGAAAAAAGAAAAGAAAAACAATTACCTTCACTATCAATATCATCACTCAAAGGAAAAACACTGTCCACTAATGGGTCAGAAATGAAATTCCAATCATAGTTTTTATCCACTCCATCTTCGGAGAAGTTTAGATCAGAGGAGGCTTTTGATCTATCCTCTGAAATATTCTTCATCTGGAATTTAAGCACCATTCTTGCCAGTGCAGAACCTGCATCTGTATGTACAAGAAACTGAAAAGATAGCATATTCTCCAAGAAATCCAAATAGCTTAAAAAAAAATAACAGAAATAACTTTATTTATTTTCAAGGTTTTGCAGTCTTTCTATAACCAGCTGAATGCTATGAAGAGATCCTCAATTGAAAGTCTTGATCTAAAACACTTATATAGTACTATCAAGAGATATTAACACATTTTGTATAGCAAATTCTATATATACTCACTTTGTTTTCTTAATGGAGTAAGTTTATCTGGGAACAAAGGAATGAGCCAGGAAGGTTCTAGTCTCCCAATACCAAATCCTCCAAGACATATACTGCTGTTGGCGACATCAAGACTAAGCTTCTTCAAGAGCAAGCTGATGATTTGGCTATCTCCTCTCTTTATACTGATGGTTAAAGCACTCCGAACATCCTGCTCTCGAGCACCATTGGCTAACAGCAATTCCACCAATTTAGGGTTATTTCCTTTCTCACAAACCTAACAGAGAAAAGCAATTAAAAAAATTTATAGAAGGCACTCAAACAACAGCTCAGACTGCATTAAAAGACTTGTCTCAAATTCAAATTCATTGTATTTTTAGGATCATGTATCTTTTTCAATTACACAGTTTCCTACCCCTCAGAGCACACATCTGTCTAAGGCATTAGAGTACCAACTCCTATTTTCCTAAAGTCTTCGCCTGAAATATAACAAATACCTGAGTTCTGTAATGGTAATTTCTGCCATGAGTGCACACAATTTCCAGGCAAAAATGAATGGTAATTTATGTAGTTTGGTTATTGCATGCGGTCTATAGCAACTCCATTTATTTATCTGTTCAGTGAAAAAATGACACTTGGGGGGTTATTTTGCCACGTCATCTGGATATCAGATGAACAGGCAACAACAGTGAGACTCATCAAGCCTTGTCGAGTGCTAGAGAGCTCAGGTTCACTGGCTTCAGTCAGCTTTACTCCTTCCAATCTCTCAGCCTGTATTGCGACACAGAACAGTGTTGATTGTGAATATTACAAGTATTTTTTAAAAATACTTCCAGTTACTTCAATATTTCCACTGTGGTTTGCTAACAGTGATTTGCCTACCTCAGACTCCATGGATGGATAGTCAGTTCCAAACTCAGGTGTACTTTATCTCCCAGCCAGCTCTGCCAGCAGAATTCTAATTCCTAATTCACTTCAGGCAGTACTGGTGGGGTTGTCTTAGACCGTTTAAAACTTTGACACTGAAGGAAAATTACGAAGTGCTCATACACCTTGCTTCTCAAAAAAATTTTAATGGCAGTTAGATTTAGCAAGAAGCACTTACAGCCAGGTGGGAACAGCCTCTCTGTTGACATGGCTGAATCCAGATGGGACGTTTGCCTATGGTCTTAAGACACCAACGTATTTCAAATAGATGTGGCCACTGTGTGGATAAAGCTCTTTGCAGCTAGTGTCACTGCGGGCATTCCAAGGTGTTATATCACTTTAGCTATGTTGATAAAAACTCAGAACTCTAACCAGAACAGTTAAATCAGCACAAAACCTGATGACTATATTAATCTTTAAGTACAATACAAAGTAAAAAAAAAAATCCATGACTCCAGGGCAGGCATTTTGGGAAAAGTCTTCTTTGCAGGTCTAGAACAGACTGGGACTAAGCACACTGAAACCAATCTATGCACAGTGCTGCCTCCTAGTCCATCTGTACTTTGGAAAGAGCTGAATTTGGAATATCAGTTCACTGATGGGGCTCTAATGGGCTTGATGCCATCTACACCTGATTAGTTCAGAAAAAAATGACTGGGAGTTTGCAACGCTTGAGCTTAAGTCTTCTTCCTCAAAAATACTCCAAAGCTAAGTCTTAGTCAGTACTTGATTGAACCCAGGTTGGCATGTGAACAGGGTAAACAATCAGAACGCATGGGCTTAAAAGTGAACTTGCATCAGAACTGAACTGGCAGTGCGAGCACATTCTAGGTGACAGTGACCCTATGAGCTTCAATAAAGTGAAGGGTGTTTCAATGAACATCAGACTGAGCCTGAAGTCAGCGTAAGCAGCAATGGTTAACACCACTCAGGTCACAGTCAGATTGCACTGGGTATTGCTGCTTTTTTCTGCCAAATATACATTTACATTAGAAAAAAAAAGGAACCCAAAGGCACAAATTTTAAAGCAATAAAACTATATATATTTCCATATATTACCTGATAGATTAAAGAGTTTGTCTTTGTCTTCTTATTTATATCAGCTCCCAGTAGAAGTAAACATTCAGCCATAATACTATTGTACTCAATACATGCTTTTTCCAGCATCATATTTTTTAAATCATCGTTTTCAGCTATTTTAGCAAAACATTTACAACACAGGCTTTGAAACTGAATGGGAAGACAAACAATCAAAGTTAGGACAAAAAAGCACCAAAATTTTTCAGCTGTGGAGCTGTCAAAAGAGAAGAGATACCTGCTGATCTCGCTGGTCAGTGAAACACATAGACATCTGGTAGAAAATGACTGTGTCAAATGATTCATGTACCAGCAGCTTTGCAAAACAAGGTGACAAACCAAGAATGGACAATATTGCATGAAATCCCTAAGAAAACAACGAGAAGACTGAAATAAGTACAGTGGTAAAAAGTTTCATTTTAAACCACATTGAGCAACAAAACCAAATTTCAGCCAAAACATATGTGATTTATTTTTTTTGTCCTGCTTTTAAACATGCAATAATTCACAAATTGGAGAAGATCAGGGGAGAAGGCAGAAACATCTGATGTCTCTGTTTATATAGCTGTAGTTTCATGCTTGTTTAGCTGACTCACTTAAACAGATATTAACTGACACCTTGAAAAGCCAAATTATGCACCAAAATATCTGGCAACATCCTGCTTGGCAGTGACAAATGTACTTGTGATTTCTTGAAAATGTACAGAGGAAACAAACTCCTTCTAAGGGTATAGGATGAAGATGCATCCCCCGTCCCACTGTGTTCCTCTGTAATCCTTGAAAGAATACATAGGCTAAAAAACCCTAAACAAACAACTCCACAGGTGTATCTAAAAACTAAAAAGAAATATGAAATTATCCTGTCATTCTGCAAGTAAAGTTCACCTAGAAGGGTGAACTGGGTAAATTACAGACTCTTTGTCCAAAAGTAACCGAGACCAAATCACTTTAAGGAACTTTCGTATTCCACCACATTATTTTGATTTCTCTCTATACTGGTTGCTAAGCTAAACTTGGAAGGGTTGGGGGGAAAAACAGCAGAAAAGAAGGGATGCTGTACTTGTGACATTTCCATATTGATCAAAACCAGAAGTACACAAAACTCTCACAGGAAGCTGATCTCACAGGCAAGCTCCGTTCTGCTAGAAAAATGAAACTGGCAATGAACAGGAAAAGCTGCTGAAGCAGAGGAAACAGAACTTTCACACAAGGAGGACTGATTGTTTGCAGACAGAGTAAGAACTCTCCTTCCATATTCTGAAGTAGATCCAAAGTCTAACACAGTATTCCAGTAATATCCTTAAATACAGCATTCCTACACTAAGCTTATTGCTGGTGACAGGGCTGGGAACTAAGTTATTTTCTATTACTTTTCAAAAAAGGGCAATGAGTACTATAATGACAGTTACTTCATTAAATTGTTATAGATTGAATGATGAACCATGACTAAGAAATTTGTTCTAGTTTGCAGATCTCAGAAGTCTTAAATAAACACCTAAACCTATGCTTACATATTCTGGATTGAATATATGCCTCCAAGAAAGCCATCTCTATGGCAAACATATTGGTTTAATTTTAAAGGCTTATACTAATCTAGTAATTGCAATAAAATCAAAATGAAGTAATTAAAATAAGGAATCTACATTAAAATAATTAGTTTCTGAAGTTTTGTGTTTTGCTTTCATCTTTGTATGCAGAAATAACACATACATGCATTTGGATTTCAGTGACCTCTTTAAATCGTCTCAGAGTAGAAACAAGAACTGTTGAGAGGACATGCATAGTTGCAATACACAAACTCCTTCTTGTAATCAAAGAGCGCAGAAGACTCAGACCCAAACACTGTATGTCTAGAAGAAAAAAAGAAAGATTAATAATGTTGATTATTCAGACATTCTGAGTGGAATAAACCCATAACCTAAGTAGTGTTATATTACTAATATTCCAGAAAGTTATTTGCAGAAGCTATTACAGGGCCAGGCATAACTAAAAAGTGGAGGAACCTGAGGACTACGCAGTACTGCAGCCTTTTCTTGCCACGTAACCTACATCACATCCAGTATGAAAATGTATAACAGATAGGTTACAGCTTCTGTGGTTAATCAGCCCCTCCTAATACATCCTTCACATTCAACTAACAAAATACCTTCCCTACCTTGTTCGTCTGGAAACATCTGCAGGGTGTGAAGCACAGTATCAGTAGCTCCTTGCTGGGTTAAAATTTCTAGTGCACCAGTGCACTCAGCTACAGAAGCAAGTAGTTTTAATCCACACTTCTGAATGCTAGGATTTCCAATAAACTAAGGGAGAAATGAATATAAAATCAGATCAATTTATTCTGCTTACAATAGCAACAGAAGACTTGCTTGTTCTTAAAGTTGTTCTTAAAAAAAAAAAAGTTGTTCTTTAAGAACAAACAATTGTTGTTCTTAAAGTATATGAAATTACAGCTGATGTGACAATAAATAACAATAATCACAATTTTGAAAAGGTTTCCTTTTCAACCATCAGTTTCAGCTGCTCATAACCTCCTCAGATTTTCCCCTTTGATTCTGAAAATATTCCCTAGCTAGTTTTGTAATGGACAGTGGGATTTTTTTCCTCAAAGTTTCAGTACAACAATCCACAAATTCACACCATTTTGCTGTAGGACAAGGAGAGTGAGAAAACGTACTTCCTTTGTGGTTAAAAAGGAACAAAAATGGGGTTCTTTGAGAACTAACACAAGTGATAAACATGGTGGCAACCAAAAAAAAAAAAAAAAAGAAAAGAAAAAGATATGAAGCAACATACCTATTACCACACCTCATCAAGACTTTAAAAGCTTTAGTTTTAGTTATATAGCAATTCAACAGGTTATTTGTGATTATTTTTCCCCCATTTCCCCCTACTTCTACACGGAGGAAACCTAGATGAGGCCTAGATCTGAAAGTGTGCATAGCTGTCACAGTGACTTGCAAATCTGCAGAATTTTTTTCAGTGGAGTGATGCCCATCTT
The DNA here is from genome assembly GCA_013398815.1 of Ibidorhyncha struthersii. Classification (NCBI taxonomy): domain Eukaryota; kingdom Metazoa; phylum Chordata; class Aves; order Charadriiformes; family Charadriidae; genus Ibidorhyncha; species Ibidorhyncha struthersii. The sequence continues at coordinate 210,529 of VZSZ01000334.1, forward strand.
CCTCCTTATTCCTTCTCTGATAGTTTTTCATTAAAATCTGTTAATTTCTAGCCCTTCTGGCTGATACTGTAGTAGCCCAACCAGCTGGGTCAGAAAAAGCAAGTAGGGTGGTCACAAAGCACTGGAGACTGTAATACATTCTGAAGTAAAAAATATTTTGCCTCCCTTGTTATCTCCTATATTCTACATCTTCAGGTCAGGAAATGTCCTTTAGACACTCTAGTACTCTTTTGCTGATATATCATTTGCTCTGACTTTTCTCATAAATGTAACAGACAAATTTCCTTGACTGAAGGTGTTTGGCAAGCCTAAAATTGTTGAGAGACTTCTAAAAAATTGTGAATTTCTACATCCATTTTGATTGTGGTCATGTGAACTTTGTAAACCTTGTAGAGGTGGCAGTCTTCTGAAGGCCACGGAGTTAAACCTTTCCTATCACTAGGATTTAAGATTAATTTGTTGTGCAAAGTTCCCAGTGCTTCTTTTGTTTAGATTGGCTCTGCTTCAGCCTTTCACTTTTCAGCTTCCTCTTCAAGGCACTGTGATCATTCTGTTTTCCAGTGGTTGGAAAAAGTTATAGAATTGAATGGTGAAAAGAATGGAGACAACTGAGAAACTCTGTTCTGTTGAAAGCAAAGGAGTATGTGTCCATGAAAGCCATATTAAAGGACCACTCAGTTCTATGTGTCGTTGAGGAGTAGGTATGAGAAGACTTTTCATGTCTAAAAATCACAAATAAACTGTATGCTTGCAAAAAAAATAGCCTTGTTTTTATACATAACCTTTAGAGTTACTGTATAAAGGACCATCAAATACACTCCAGAACAGAAAGTAAGAAGAAACCCCAAATGATAAATGAAACGCATGAGTTAAGATTAATTCTATCAGATCAATAGGAAAATCAATGTGGAACTAAAAAATGATTCACCATTACAAGTGTAAAATAGTGACAAAATTCATTAGAACAAAGCTTTAACTATACCCTGTTCAAAGCATTAAGCACCAACGAATGAGTTCCCTCCAAGAGACACTGGCTTTTAATGACTTTTACTGTAAGTGCAAAAGCAGCATCTCCCACGTCTCTGGAAGAACCGTACTGGTCATTCTTTGTATCTGCAACAACGGAAAACAGCCTTCCTCAGAAGAGCATACTTAATATTCCCTCCAGTATTAACCCAATATTATTAACCCAATATAACAATCACATTGAACACACAGGTTTTAACAACTGATTCAGAGGGTGTATTTCAGATCTTATGACATTTTCAGAATGCTGTCGTTAACAGAGACTGGAGTCCCTCCAGATTTACATTGTAGCATGAGTACATTGTGTTTGAAATGATTTCCCCATATGTTTGCTCACTGCTTACTGTGAAAATGCAAAATCGTGCCAAAGAATTTTGCTTAAGGTACATTGCAATATTTTACTTTTTTGAGCTACAGGGTTTTGTGGTGTTCCTGCTTCAGAATGCCTCTTCCTTCTGGAAAGGAGACGCTATAGAGAAGCTATAAACTAGTTGCTCTTTCTCACTTGGCAGCACATCATAGGCAAAATTTCACCCACAGATGACATAAGTGGAAGGTGAGTACAAATAAAAGAACAGGGAAAGGTCTTTCAGATTTACCTTTCTTGTAGCTATTGGCACTTGCAGTCAAGTGGCACTACAGAAAGTACCCAGAAATCCTTTAAAAAGTCACTTGAAGCATTCATATTTGTTCAGATTACTATTTTCCCCATTAATTACTTTCTATTCCCTAAGTAACCTGCAAGTTCTAACATCCAGTTGGCACTCTCTTTGTTTGATTACACTTTAGAAGGGCCTCACTTCCATGACACTGGCAAAAAAAGCACCCTGCCTACATGTTAGAATACATATATCAAGTCTTAATCCTGCTGTTTATTGAAAAAAGGGAAGCATTAGGATTATAATTCAAAGAATACAAGGAAACTGAAAACATGCAATCAGTCTGCATATTAGCCAAGTTACTAGTTTCAGAGTTACTGGTTTTGTAAATGTTTAATTAAAACTGCTGAGAGATACTTGCAAAAGTTCTGAAAAAAAATCAGTAGCCCATGTCTGTACTCTCACACTTAATATCAGAGGGAAAAAAACAGGATATACAGCAGTAAACTGATAAGAAGAGTTGAAGCTTTCCCCACATTCTATTAAAGGCATAGAACTAACAAAGAACATATTTTCCCCACTGTAGATTATTGCCATTTAAGAGTTTGGTTTTTTTAAAGTAATTTCTAAGCTGGTCAGTTTGGCTTCTCCTTTTCTGTGGAAAATAGTATCTAATAGTATATTTCACATCTTTAAATCACTATCTTTATTTTTTGGTGTCAGAGGTCCAATTTTTATGTTCCTTACAAAAGATACTATTAAAACAAATGCATTTTGTGGTACAACAATGTTGATGATGTTATCACTGTTTGCTCTCACTTAAAGGGTATCTATGATGAAAATACACAATCACAGCGATAGCTCCACAGTGATAATAGCAGTGATAATTTTGGTCTCTAACTATCAATAACTCAAAAGTTTTCCTCCATCTTGTATGTTCTTAAAGAGTTACCGCTGCTCTCTGCTATGTACAGAACTCCAGTAAATTATTTGAAGTCCCATTAAAGGCTGTCTCATCAGATAAGAAAGACTGAAACCCAGCTATCTAATTTTATTCTCTGATTTGGTGTATGATGCCACACCGATTATATTTTTTGGATGACTCACCAGGCATCATAAACTGTAAAAGGACTCGAAGTGCTTCCAGTTGTACAGACAGTGATTTTTCATTTTTCCTCATGGCTTTTACAACTTCTGATGCAGCTACTGTCATTATATCCAGATGAGGGAAACTGAAAATATTGTTTATAAAATAAATAAAAATAATGTATTTCTAAATTTTACATGATTTGTTTCCTTAATTGACACTGTGTGATAACCCTTTAGAACACTGTAAATCCGGCTATGAAAATAAATTAAAGTATGGTATTTTTCTTCATATTAGCAAATATATTATTTTCATGCCATTCCATGAATTCAGTCTATGTAACTAATTCCATTCTAGACTACTGAGAAGTAATTTTCAATCCAGTCCAGAACAGCGATACACACAGAGTATTTCATTCAGAGTGAGTGGTAGATTCATATATTTCACTTTGATTCCAGTCCAGATATGTGAAAAGACACATATTCCTTAATTTGGTGCTCCGCAACTGTCAAAGTACTGATGAATTGTCAAACACTTGTAGAATAAACAGAAAAATATCAATCATGTTAGGTTCTAATCTTGAAGAAAAAAAAAAAATCTCAATATTATTAGCATTCCTAGCAATGGCAGTAGCCAAGGGCCACTAATTCACTTTTAAGGTTATTTTCTTGTTTCATTTTATAATACTTTTTATTCCTGTGAACATGTTTATGGAAATTTTCAGATTTTCTTCTTTATAAAATAAAATTATTCATAAGAAATCCTGTGGCTATATCTTGAGTCTGTCATTTTTTCACAGACAGCTTAGCATATATAAAGGTTTCAGGGAAGGCTGGAAAAAATTGGCAAGACATCTGGAATAACATTCCCACTCTGTATACCAGTATTTACTAATCACAAGATTGTTTTACAGTCATGTTCTAGAGCATTTACATAAGCCAACACAAAAGTAATACTAACACAATGTTATTTTAATAATCAGACTTAATATTGTGGGAAATTTCTTAGCTCTCAGTGGAATTCAGTGTGGCCAACAGGAGGGGACACCACCTAGTGATAGCCTGTTCAAACCTCACCGCTCAAGAACCGTGAAGGGAAGAACGTGCAGCTCCCTTTGCATATCTACCTGGCCATTTGACCACAGGCCTTACAAAACTCAATGTCTCGAAGAGGACTGTCAGCCTGTGGTTAATTTTAATAGTGAAATAGTCAATAATTTAAATGTTATCAATTACAGCACTGAATCTCACAAACCTTCGGTTTGGAAGTGGCCATGTATTTCTAAGTATATTACCTTCCTTCGAAAACGTGATTCAGAATTCTGCAGGCACTTTCAGCCACTTCAGGAGAATGTGGATGTTTCCTCATTATATCCAAAACATTCATATGTATTCCTTTAGCCAGAAGTGTCTTCCTAATATTTACTGCAACACAAAATAGCAAGCATTCTATAAGTACATCTCTCTCTCTTTATGTATAGTTCTCAAAACCAACAGACCTGCTAACTTATTTTCCTCCTTTTTTTATTTTTTTCCTCCAACACATGTTATAAAAATATAAATTAGAACGGGAAACAATTTGAGCTGAAGCTGACTTCTGTTTGCATAGCTTAATGAAAAGCATTATAATTCCCAAATGCCCATTAAGTTTAAATACATCTCCTATTTTTACTTACATAAAGTTAACTTAAGGGAAGGAGAATGTACAGCTTTATTTTTCTTCTCAAAAACGTTCATTCTTAAACAATTTTTCCTCTTAATTGCACTCTGTGGTCATACAGGAAAGCTAGAATTCAAAACTTTCAAAAAACGTACTAACTTCTAAAATAAGGCTTCAAAAATGAAACTGTATTTATTCACTATATTTACTTCATTAATTGTTTTTTAAAAATTCAAATACCCAAGCACATGTTGTAGCTATAACTGTAACCAATACAGCTCAGAACACTATAAAAATATTCTACATTATCATGGTAACTACCACCAATTCTTGTCATTCCCAGTTCAGTACATCCATTTCAGATTGCTAATTTAAGTAATACTGCATTATGCCAGAGGGTTTTACTAAGCTGCTTTATGTCTATCATTTCTGGTGTAAGCCCATTCATTTAGGGGGAAAAAAAGAAGAGGGGAAAAAAAAAGACAAAATAAAAATTTCCTTTAGATTTTCAAAGGGAATCAGAGGCCCACTTGTCAGTAACATGTTATAAAAGTACCTGATATAATATATGATAACAGTATGCATACATTTGAGGTCTATTTCTCAATACAGATACATATTTATCTCATAAATAACTATAAAACTTTCATTGTTAGGTTTTATGTACTTGGATGGCTCAGTAACCTAGCGATAAAACAATACTTTCTCACCTAGAGAACGGTAATTAACTGCTAGCCTTTATCTTCCTATCTAGCCAGTGGTTTTCAATGTGCAGTCTACAAAGCACTTGAGGTCCGTAATAATTTCAAAGGGTTCTGGGAAAGGTATCTAATAAAAGCAGGCCAACTGTCAGTAGGCTTAAATACTCTACCCAGGGGTCCACATCTCCACTGAAAAATTTTGAGGGGGTCTGCAAATTGAAAAAAAGTTAGGAAACCAGATTAGGGACACAATCAGGACTAAAGCAATCTTGAAAACTGTTACGCACTTGCTTAACTTTCCACATGTGATTTGATTCACTGAAGTAAACAGGACTGCTCAGATCCCCTGTATTAAGCAAGAAAATGGTATTTGTCGGGCTGTAATCTTTACTCATATGATTTTCAACAAATGCTGCTTTTGATGAAATTGAGATGTGTGATAAATATTTAAACAAGCATACACAGAGAACACATTCTTTTCATGTCTCCTGCTTCAAAAAATAGCAATTGCAACACAAACTGGCAAAGAGCTCTTTACTTCCACATTCTCTCCTTGGTACTAGCCAACAATAGCTTTTTCAAAGCAAGGAATAAACTTCCTACTAAACACAACTGCGTAATATTCTAATCACAGGGAATATTGTATTCATACAACAGTACACTAAATATTCTTTACTACTACAGCAACAACTTTCTGCTGAATTAGAAAGTAAAGATAATTAAATTCCCTTACCATTTTGTTGTGACAAAATTGCCAAGGTACTAGCAGCTGCCTGAAACACTTCTTTTGAAGAGGAGTGCATCAGCATGGAGAGCATCACTGCTCTGTGTATTGGGAACCTTTCACAGAGAGAAACAAATCACTGCACATTGACCATATTAAAGCAGTTACCTCATAACCGTACTTCAGCTCCCTGAAAAGGTACTGAGTGACATAATTAAATTTTCATGATTGTACTTGGCTTCTAATGTTCTTCCAGAGCAAGACAGAAAGTCCTTTGCAAATTAGCCTACTCTTGAATCTCACTGAATTCACTTGGAACCATGAAGTCCAGAAAGGGGTCGAAAACAGACTTCCTAAAATTTGAATGATTAAAATTTTAAGCAACTCTGAGAAATAGTTTAAGTAAAATCAAAGTCTGTTTCTTACCCATGCCTAGATTCTCACTGATGAGGCAGCACCCCCTCTACTATGCCCTTTCACACGATTTGTGCAAAAATGACCACTGCTTTTCCATACGACTTACATACTATGTACCTTAATCTTCTCCATTTTCCCTACTCTTACATTCTTTAATCCTCCCTATCCTTGCTGCAACTGAAGATGTAATGCTTCATGAACCGTAAAAATTAGCTCTATTAGGCTGTGTTCTGACCCTTTATTAACACACTAGCAATTTTGCCTGAGTCAAGGTTAGCACACTTTTCAAGAAAGAAACTTTCCCAAGTGGTGTTGATCACCACGCTTTTCATCATATATTAGACAACAAGAAAGAAAAATAAAAATAACTGAAACATGAGACCCCAAATGGCCTAATAGTAGGCTTTCATTTTTTTCATTTCTAAAAATACAGTTCAAGATATTAACACTGACTGATTATCTCCATCTCCAATCTTCTCGTGAAGGTTGCGTTGATACAGAAACAGATTTTTCAAAGCCCAGCATGCAGCCTCCTAAATATAAACCAAGAGGAGACAAAAGGATTAAGAAAATATACCTTTAGAATATAAAAAAAAAAAAAAAATTGAAATAGTTTGATTGCTTTTCAGTTCATGACAAAGGTACAAGGTGCTTTCTGTAGAAATACAACAAGGTGTGGTCTGTCATGTACTTCATAGCTGGGATAGGTCTGAGTTACAAACACGTGCCCATTATTTGATTTGCATTTTGATACCTATTTTAGGCCAAGATTAATTCTTCTGTTGATGGGCCTGTGTTTTGCTGCTGTATACAGAGCAGCTACATAAAACAACCTTTCAATGGCCAAAGTTTCAGGTAACAAGTCTCATCTTAACTACTTGCATTTGATCCAAAGGAGTAACTGAAACCACTTGAGGTGAACAAAGATAAGAAAGGCAAGAAAGGTAAGACTTATTCTGAATCTAATCCAGTCCTTAAGGCCTTGTTTTCCTGAGGATATATGGGAGAAAATGATATTGCTAAACATTTCATTTAATGCATAATGCAGTCTTTCCATACCCTCATCATCCAAAAATTCTCACCAGCACATCTGTGTTTTTTCGGTGTAGTTCTAATGCTTTGTAACATGCTTCCAACCAGCATAATTTCTCTTCCTCCTCCTCTTCTTTTCTTTCTTCTAAGTCTCGGTTTAAGAATATTGTTTCAGCTTGAAATACAAAATATTTGCAATAAATTCTTATTGTGAAAACAAACGCTTATGTCTTAATCTTCTTGTAGTCATGGAGGTGGTCACACTGCCTATGTGTGAAAATCAGTGGGAGGATTAGCCTTTTCTGGGAAGGGAGAAGTCTTTTGACATGAATTCTATGACAGATTTGAAAAATGTCTTTAAGATTATACAGGGACTATAAAACTTTATTATAGTGTAGTAAAATAGTACATAGTTAGAGATCAGTCAGGCTCTGAAAAGACCTGCACATACTTTGTTTTGGTGTATTTACATACAGAATACCACAGACATAAAATATAACTGTGACTCATTTGCACACAACCAGTTATCACACAGCACTCTACAGGCTGAAGCAGTGCCATTAAAAACAAAATGCAAATGGGAGTTGCTAAGAGAGAACTACCTGGTCCCACAAAGTGCAATAGAATTTAAAAGAAATCATTTTATACCTGTGATTTTTCAGCATTTAAGGAAAAAAATATCTTTATCAACACTGACTGTAATATCAGAGGCTTACTGGAGTGTATACTGATTTCTGCTGATCTTTGCTATTTTGGGGACTTTGAAACAGCATTTCTACTGACTTTGGTATGGAACAATCACTCAATTACTCAAAAACTAAGAGCATCAGATACTTAGCTTTTTGCCACTAGCTAACTAACTTCTATTTAAAAATACCTAGAGTGTACTCAAGGAAAAGTTTTAATCTTTTAATTGATTTCAGAAATCAAGCACATGCACTGATTCAGTGTTGCTATCAACTGCCACAATACAATGAGTACTGTCACACATGGCAAACACAGCATCAAATTAGCGTTGTTATCTCTAGAGATTTTATGTTAAGTAGGGATTATCCAATATTTGCCTATGAACAAAGACGTTGCTCTGTTAAGATCTGTCGACGTGCCTTACCAGCTCTGAAAACTCAAGATGTTAGGCCTATGGTATGAACACAGCCATGTCATAGTAAACAAAATGTAAGCATGTAGGAGATCTAGCTCTGTCAAAGCTATCCTGCCTGAGGCTTTCATGTTAAAGAAATGGATGTTGAAATGATTACAGGAAACCATCAGTATAAAAAAATTAACAAGTGGACAGACAAATGAAGTAATTTATTTACATATTTAGGAAGGAATTTACTTACTCAGAAGAGCTAAACAACTGAGGGCTGCAGCTTGTAACTTTGCATTTCCAGGATATGTTTTAACAGCCTTCACAATGACTTCTGGAACCTTATGTAATACGAGGATATTGAAAAAATTCCCTGAAAATAAGTAAGATATTAAATGAATATAAACACATATCTACAGCTTTACACGTATTTAACATAAATTTCGCAGCACACAATGCATAAACTTGGTCTGCAGCAACCACTGGATTTCTTATTACAGGGCATGACACCACAATGTTTTATTTGTGGAAATAAGAGGTCAAGGATAAAAAACAGGTGGGATTTGGGTTCTTTGTTTTTTTTTACAAAAGGCTGAGTTTTAATGCAAAATGAAGTGCACATTGTCATCAAAATAAGAAAAATACTGTCAGTGTATCAGCTGCAGACTTCCTGCCAGGAAGTAAATGCAGTCCTGGTCTTGAATTCCTGCAGTGATTTGATTTACCCTACCAAGTAAGTGATTTAACCCTGTTTTGCCCTGGTTTTGCCCTCTTCATTAAACAGATCAAGGTCAGCATTATAAATGCAGAATGACAAATATATTTAAAGCATAACTTTTACCATAGGCTGTACAGTATTTTATATTATAGGTTGTATATAAGGAACTCTGCAAAAAGCAAGCAAATGAAAATAACTTTCCAATTTGTTGTAAAAACAAGTATTATGCATAAAATAATTCAGCAACATTCACTTTCTATAATACAGTTTGATAGCTATGGTTTCTATTTTGATATTCAGTTTTGTTTAATTATTGATTAGTAAAAATGAGAATCACACTAGCAACGTGAAAGGTCAAATTAGAATCTGTATCAATTTTTCTCTCTCTTTGTATCAAAGTTTCTCAAACCCTTCAGATAAGGTATGAAAGATAAGGTATGAAATTAAGAAGTCTCACATATTTTAGCATCAAAAAGATAGTCACATACAGAAGAAAAGCTGACCTCATTTCTTTCCTTAGTTCTGGTTCTGAGTCTTACAGGTGCTGACTACCATCAATGTCTAGATTTTTCACTCGGAGATAAGTACTTCTCCCAATGTTTTATGATTCGGTTTGATCAGACCAAGTTAACAGAATGCTTAAGAACAGACTTCAAGGTAAATCCTTTCCAGATTCATCATTCTAAACCCCTGGCCTTAACAACTATCACAAGTGCAACTGGAAACAGTATTTTTCTTCTTACCCTGTAGTAGTGTGGTCATGTTTTATCAGCATTGCTCTTGTTGGATTTTAATGGAATAGTATGTTTGTATAAATCCGTTACTTACCTCACAGAAATTAATAATCTTAGGCTATGTGATGAGTAATTATATTGGACTTGTGTCTGGCCAAACAGGTGTCAGTCAGTTAAAATTCTGATGACAGTCAAATCTAGGATAGTCATTACCAGATTAGCAAGAATACATGATGGTGATTTTGGAAGCTAGTAGATGCTGACTTTATGATTTCACTGCCAGTTAACATGGGTTTAGGAAGACAGTGTCCATCAGAATAATGTGGGAATCCACACTGGCTATATGGAAATCTTCTAGACTATTTCCAGGAGCACCTAGCAATTTCACATCTGTTTCCTGTGTGGTACTGTGGACACCTCTCCCCATAACTCTCCTGATGTGGCTCCTTATCAAGATGAAGGGCACCTGTTATGCTGAAAGAAGAAATGTATCTTGTGGTTCCTTTACTGCCACTATTACTTGTTGGTCACCACACACACATGACAAACGTGCAACTGAAACCAGGCTGGTTGCACTTAGGGAAAGATCAAGGCATGGCAACAGAGTTGCTGTGTCCTGACAAATGCTTGGTTTCCCTGTCTATCTTCAGTTAAGAACTGCACAGGAAACCTTTCAGGGGTAACACCATCTCTTGCCAAAAAACTGCAAATACCACCTCAGTGGCCACCACATTTTCTTAACATTTTTATTTGGCTTTCTGAAGGGGAACTGGAAGTTGCTCTGCGTTGTGCTCAAGTTTGATCTCCCATTCTCATCTTGGGCTTTTGCTGCTCTTTTGTCTCATTTTTTCCCCACTCTAGTCTTTTATGGCAGCTTCTGTCATTGTTACTAACATTTAACACAAAAGGATACCACATCGACTGTGGCCAGTGCTACCTCAGTATGTTTACATCATTAGAGACACGGAGCTATACACCACCCTGAGGATTAACTGGAATATAGTTCTCCTGTTGCCTGTGACACTTGCTGTCAGTTAACTCCAACTCTTACACACTCAAAGTAAGCTGACTATAAACAGCTTTGTGAACTTACCCAATGTAAGCTTCTGCAACAAACAGCAACTCACTTCCTGAATTGTTTCACTATTGGGGAAGCTGTTCATCATTTCCACTATAACATTGTAGCAGCGAACATTTCCAGACATGAGCACTTCAACATTGCTGGCTAAAGAAAGAAACAAAAAAAAATTGCTTCTTAAGAAAAAAAAAAGGTTGATTGGATTCTAATTCAGACTTTATTTAAATAGATTTATTTAGAAAACTGGGCCTATGTTTCAGTTTTTGCCCTACAACTTGACAGAAAGGTGACTTTTTTCTTCCTTGGTATTGCCATAGAAGACATTAATGACTATCAATGCTTTGAAATAGTTCATTAAGTTCAGAGTCCATATTAACATTTGTGCATTTGTTCCATTCAACATCAAGCCATGTAACAGAAAGCTCCTCACAAACTATTCTTATGTAACATTTTCCTTAAAGCTGAACAAATTGTTTTATAAATATTAATTCAATCTTATAAATGGTGTTTATAACATGATTGTGGTCAGGTAAACATTTTACAGTATTTCAGTAATATTCCCGACGCATACAATTAAGAAACATTTTAGAAATGTTTTTTTCTAATAAATGTCATTTACTTGATTTAATGATGTTTTTCTAAGTTTTCCTTCTTTTTAGGGGGCAAGTTAGCAATTTACTCTTTTCATTTAAATTAGTGCTACCATATGCCTATTATGTACTGAGGGTACAGAAATGTTCATATAACGCTCCTGCAATATTTTGAAATTCATTGCAAATTCTGTATTTCACAGAATCACAGAAGGGACCTCTAGAGGTCATCTTGTCCAATCCCCCCTGCTCAAGCTGGGCCACCTGGTGCAGGTAGCCCAGGACCATAGCCAGATGACTTCTGAGTATCTCCAAGGATGGTGATTTCACAGCCCCTCCAGGCAACCTGTGCTAATGCCTGGTCACCCTCACCCTATTTACTGTTTATTACGCAGGCGAGATACAGAAACCAAGAGGACATCCACATAAGCCAGTAAAAAAGAAGAATGCATCCTTTCCTAACAAGGACAGAGCGATCCCACCCACAGTAATTTATGGCAAAACAGCATCACGGTAGTTAAGACACAGTGTATGAAAGCATCCTTGTAGCATGTCTATCTAGGGTATGAGACAGAATATGAACCCCAAAAATCTTGAGACAAAATCCTGGCACCAATGAATGAAAGGGAATCCCCTCACTGACTCCAAGGGAGTTCGCATTACTCTGCTAAGTTATGTAAACTTTCTTAATCATTCTTTCAACAGCTTGGCTTTCCTGTATACAACATAAGAGGAATATTCACAACTGTATTATTAAAGATAATTAGTCTTTTTAAAGCAGCTGGAGATCTTCAAAATAATATGTATCTGAATATTAAATAATGATACTCTAAGTTGAAAAAGCAAGCTCTGAGTCAGAAGCATTTCTGAAGCATTGTATTTGACAGTGAAGGAAGGTACCTTTCAAAATGATATAAGATGACAGCAATTTATGTCATTCTCAACTGCGAACACCTTTTTAAAGGTATGTTGCATCACTTCGCATAAATAATTTCACAGGTGACAATTATAGACATAATAAAATATTCAGAAGATTCTAGAATTGTTCCCAGGACAAGCTAGAGAAAAGCAGGTGGAATGGATCTCATTTAATCTTAACCACCCAAACTTGGGTCATCCAGGTTCTCACAACAATTGAAGAGATCTGAGCACTGTATGGTGATTGATCCCACCTGTAACAGATACCTCTTTTAGGGTTAGGTAAATTTCCTCTTGAGGTGCTTGTTTCTCCCCATTAAACAGAGGAGAAGCCTGGATGGCTGCCTATGACTACCATTTAGATGGCGAACATTCTGTGACCCATCATCCCTCTCTGGACTTTGGAGGACAGTCAGCAGCAAAGCATTTTCTCATTCCATCGAAACTACTGAGATTTAAAAGGGTTCTTGTACTGCATTGAATAAAAACCCTTCAATTTCTCATGACATATGAGCTGGAACAAAGTCTATATATGTGTTAGTGAAAGAAGGCCTAGTGAGGTACAAATCCTTGATGTAACTCATTTGGAATAGAGACTTGAACTTCAGGGTATGGGGAAACAAATATTTCACTACTGGATAAGCTAGAGTGTGTACTTAGAGTGAATGATTTCTCCATGGTGGCGTTAAAGGAATACATTGTCTTGCAGGTATTGTGGGATGTCACAGATCAAGAGTATCAATGCTGGCAAAAGTACCCTAGCTTTGCACATTCATGTGCAAGCTATCTCTGTTTCTCTGACTACTTTCAGTCTTTCATATCAGAAATGAGAGTCCTAACACCAAAATAAATACCTACGTTAGGGCAGGTCTTTTTCATGCCCTTCCCTTGTTATGCTTTGTACAAGTATTTACTATTTTAGAAAGCACTTAAAATCTGGCATCCTCTTCCTTAGAAAATGGCAATAACTTCTGGGCTAGGGTAAAATTATTTCTGGCTCAAGGAATACTTAACTTTTTAAACACAATCTGGAACAGCAAGACATTTGAGAAACAGAAACTACATAGCTTGGAGTCTGATGAAACGTGGGACACTCCAGTCTAGTTCTTGTTTTGTGGCATACATGGGGCCAGCGTGGTTCCTATAGAGCCAAACAGGATGTATGAGCAAGGCTTTGTGAGCAATCACATCTGCAAGAGTACAACATTATGTACCTCATGGAAGACATTGAGAGCAGGACCCTGCTCTGTGCTTGCCAAAATTGTGCAATTTTGCTGTGCCTACCAGCAGGAAGCTGACAAGAGCTGCCTCTGTGTCAATGAGATCAAATTGCTGTCAACAAACTGACACAAATCATCAAGCATATTTCTCAGGACCTGATTTTGCCCACGACAGGGACTTCTGTTACCCGAAGACAAGACATAATGAAGGTATTTTCTTCCAGTTTTATTGCACAACACCTGAGGACACTGTAAGACTCTATAATATGTGCAGTGCTACCAATGCTCCTCGTTGCAGTCACCACCAAATGATCAGAGGGGGCTGTCTGAGCCCAGATACTTTTCTCAGCCTTGGTCACTGTATTTCTGTGGGCGATTTTCCCCTTGTGGAACAGCCTCTGCCAACAATGTTCTTTACCTACTACCAAAACTCACTGAAGATTTATTTAGTCAATAAATACATAATATTTTTCAAGCATTAAAAAAAGACAGGGCAGGGTCTTCAACTTTGACCTCTACAATCATGATGAGTGTCTTTGTTACCACTTACTCCAAGCAGAAGAAAGTCTCTCTCTGTTCTGTATGAGAGATTTCAGCTTTATCAGAATGACTGAATATGAAAATTTCCCATGAAAAATTACAAATCAGTATTTCCCAAAGAAAACAGAAAAGTGGTTTGTCTGGCAACTCCCAACCAGTTCTCACTGATTTTTTACAATTACTGAAAGATTACCACAAACTGAGGTGAGCTGATGCATGCTATGGGAGATGAGGAATTGAAAATAACTTCCAATAATGCACTTACATGGACCAGCTAAAGAATGTAATGAATAAAGTGCAGGAACAATCACCTCTTCTTTCTCTGGAAACTCTTTAAATACTTTCAGTATGATCATATGATCTTTGCTTTCAACAAATTCAGTCAGCTGCTCTTCTGGAACTAAATTGAAAAGCAAGAGAGATACAGTATGTTTTGAGGAAATAATTCATATCCTGCTACAACATGAGAAAAGACACCTGTTTTTACCAAGTTTCCTTATATTTATTTTTTATGTTTCACATAGAAAGGTAGTCTCCATACACATCTTCCACAGTTATGACTCCTTTTACTAAAAACTGAGCTACTTTATAAAGACTCTTTTCTAGCCTACACTTTATGTAACTGAGTTCTAACTTTTGAATGCTTCCCTGTGAACCAGTATTTAAAGAAAAGTCTTTTAGTTTTTTTTCACAGAATGAAGTGAAGGAAAGGCTAAGCATACAGTGAAAGCAATTTGATGGAATGCCATTCTGCACACTCCATGATTTTATTTCACTTCTCAACTTTTTTTTTTATAATGGAGTTCTTTCCATAAAGACTACAGCCATGCTTTAATAATACCTTACCTTCATTGTAATAATGGCTTAAGGTTTTTCCATCCCTGCCCCCTGTCATTTGTGCTGACATAACTGCATGGCTGTGCAATGAACCAGATAAGGAAACTGATCCAGGTTAAGAAAGGACACATTTCACATTTTGTAAGCACAATCATTTTCTGAATCTGGTTCAAGCTAAGACTAGTCAAACATTCACATTACAATAACTGACAAGGTGGCTCAGAAGAAGGAAAAAAGTAGCCAGGGGCAGCCTAGGAACTTGTTACATTAGCATTGCTATCAAGAAGTATGCAGGTCTACACCCGGAGCAGTCTGTAGATCTGTAAAAATCAGGCAGTTAAAAAAGCATGCATATAAAATCTAAGAAGCTCAAACCTTTGTGGAGACTGAAGAGAAAATACAGCAGGACAAAAGCATTTAGAAGAGTGGAAGAAGGGAAAAAAACGCAGAAGATATTTCCAGGTACACATGTGTGGGAAGAAGACTTAGAGAAAGCAATATAAAATGGTGGCAGAAAGAAAAAAATCTAAAGAATTGGAGACTATCTTTGAAGCAAAGGAGTACAGTGGACTTGGTAGGAGTGCTACTATTTCTCAATATTTATTTTGAAGCATGAAACTCAATGCAAAGCAAGGCTGCTACAACAATGGGATTTCTGGCCATTACACATGCAGTTCCTGCAAATTTTGCAGAAATTCAATACACGGTGACTTCATTTCTCAGAAGAAGCACAGGTATATCATACAGATACACAGTCATCTTTCAGCATTGTCAGGATCAAAAACAGAATCACGTATTTTCCTAAAGCACAAACATTTTGCTTTATTTTGGAATTCACACACTACTAAAATTTGCCAGTCTATAAATAAACAACCCTGGGTTTTCAGAATTAAAATCAAATGTCACTACTCTCTGTTCCAGTGCTACTGACGAACATTGAATCCCATATTTTCAGTTAAGTCTAGAGTCAGAAATTAAGAGATTGATTTTTTGAAAATTTCATGTTTGTTGTTCTAATTTAGAAAATTTGTGATATTGCTTGGAAAACCTGTTTTGCGCTAACTTCATTCAAAGAACAAACATAATACACAAACCAGAATTTGGAATGCAAGAATTCATTTATTACAGTTAAATAAACATTTGCAGTCCCCTCCCAACCTATACATTTTTCTAACCTAATAAAGTACAAGATATAAATACCTTTCTCAAAAAGTTTGTGTAATGCTTTACATCCATGTTGCTGGATCTCTTCACTTTTAGGGAAAGTGTGCATGGCATTAAATACCAAGGAAAACACATCCACCTCTTCTTCCAAGAGCAGGAAAGCAATTACATCTGAATAGCAGAAGAAATTATATGTTACACTGATTACGTCTCAACGTTTTTATTGAGAGCACCATACTTAACCACTAAAATCCAGAAGTCTTTAATACTGTCCTTAAAATTGACTCTGATGGCTCAAATACATTTTTTTTTATAACACATGAGGATGTTATCTCTTAAGGTCATATTTTAAAATAGAACTGAGATGTTCTAAAACATTACTGCCAAAAAGACAGTTTCCTATCTCCACTCTTGCTCCCACCTTGCACTGCTTTGGTAATTGTCTGACCCCTCAATGAGCCAGGTCAAGCCACTAAACTGGTAGAAAATTAACCAATCAAAAAAACCCTTTTTGCAGTCATAGCAAGCTGACAAGTTTCACTAAGAAGTAAGGTTGGTGGAAGAAAGAGGGCAGGACTACACTGCCTGCGTAAAGCAAAAGGGAATTTGAAATGTACCTGTCAGCTACAGTGAACCATGAAATCAGTCCACCTGTATCATGAAACCCTATTCTCACTCTCTCTGCCATTCATTCAGCCTGAAACTGAACCAAAAAGCCAATCTCACTGTTGCTCTTATGACATCCAAAAATTTCTGAAATAATTTTACTCTCTCTATAGCATTGTGCAGGCAAAAATATTCATATTCATGACAATTTTTCAAGCTTACAACAGTAACAACAGAATTAATAAAGCCTGTTCCAGCACTTCAGCTGCAGCTGGGGTTCTTTTTGGTTTGGGGTTGTTTTTTTAAGAGAAGATCTTTCTCTGTGGCATTCACACTGACCTGTCAGCTCCAGCTATAGTGCAATTCAAGTTTACAGACATATAGAAATAAAGAATGCTAAGAGATTTTTCTGACAAGGTACAATTTCAAATATTTTTCTGAAGTAAGGTAGTTGAGAGTTTAAGTTTGGTTATATCAACTGCTGAGAAGAGTAGCAATCAAGAATAAACTGTTATGGAATATACAGTCAATAGCTTAGGATCCTTTACGATACCTCAAAATTAAAAGAAAGAAGCTGCTGGTTACAGTTACTCACTAATAGCCAGATTTTACTATTATTATTATTATTAATCACACAGTGTAATGCCTTATAATGAGACCTGCATTAACCAACTTCAGCAGATAAGAAGTTAGGCATCCAGTCTAAACTAGTCCTCCAGACCCCTCAAAAATCACACGGGAGAGGAAAACAGGCTCAAGAGGTAACTGATCTTATAAAACAGACAAATGAATAGCATGAACCATCCTCTGAAAGTGCCTGTCTCACTCTACTGCCTACAGCAGAAGCTTGGACAGCTGGATTAGCTTTAACTACCTAAGGTCAAGTCTAATCCTTAGTTTGTAAATAAGGCTGATTCAAAAGCCTGTTAAAATCAATGGGAAAAATCCTATTCTAACAATAATTTGTGCTAATACTATATGGTAGCTCGAATAAAACTAGCAGAATCTCTCCCTTAGGGTCTCTCTAATTTCAACAGAAAATCAAGAATCTCAGCACCATAGGAAAAGTCCTCAGTACCTGGTAAGATTAGGTCTCTGCAAAGCAGAATAACAGAAATGTCAGAGATGATTTACTGTTTTCAAAAGTAATAACCAGTACTAAAGGAAGTAAGTCAGAATGTCACCAAATTTATACTTTGGTAAGAAAAAATAAGCTCTTATTTATTTTATTTAACTACTTAAAAGCAAGTCTTTGTGTCTATGCAAATAACAAGTTGGCAAAATTAATTAGTCCTGTTCCTCACAGTCTTGCAATTTGGAGAATCCTTTCTACCTGGGTAAAAAAGGTGCAAACCAGTACTTTTATTATTTTGTATACAAGTCCAAATGACAAGTGACTTTACAGAGTAAAACAGAGAGAAAAATCAGACCCAACACGTACAGTCAGACACTTTATATCATAGTTCTGTGTTTTAAAGGCTTAGACAAAGTAGGAAAGCAAAACACAATACCTGACATGAGGAGGAGATTTAATGCTTTCAGTCCTGTTACTGACAGATTTATATTTCCTTTGTGGACTGTAAGCATTTTAAGAATCTGCCTAAAAATAGAAAAAAAAAAGAAAAAAAAGAGTTATGGCTAAAGAAATATTAACATATACAAAATTTTATTAATGTTTACTTAAAAAAAATACTTACAGAAATTAGCAAAAGCTTAAAAATCTCCTGATTACTTTTTTTTAACTTTTATTTCAGTTTGTTTTTTCAAGTTAGTAATGAAATAATGTTGGCATTTTAACTGTTTTCATGCTTCATTAAAATAATGATGTATAATTTATCAATTTTACTTTAATTTTTAATCAATTATATATTAATTCTACAGGGGACAAGTCTAATTCAGGATAGGGTTACTCTACAGAAAGCAGGGTTGTGGGCTGCAGCACACTGTGGACAGTATGGCACTGTTCTGTTTGTTGCAAGAGTTAAAGTTACAGTGAACGATCAAGGGTTTGCTGGAAGAGAAGCAGCAGTTATCCCAATTAAAGACCTCAAACAGCATCTTGAAGCATCTATCCTATCTCAGTTTCCACCACACAGCACTTACGTGATGCTGGACAAATCACTAAAGAGAAACATTTCATAGACTGCCAATTGTACACTCCTTAATTTCTGGGTGGCCCAACCTGAGACCGTAGATATCAACCTTTGAAATGCTGCATCAGAGTCAACAAACGTTGATTTTTTAAACAGAGAACCAAACAATGCTAAGTACACTGAAAAATCCAGTGCATGTATCAAACTGGGCACCCAAAAATCAGTTGATACTTTCAACACATTTTGTTCAAACTACCATCTGTAAAACAGTTACCACAAATCCATAAGACCTTCTCAACAAACAAAATTTTAAAAGCTCTAGACAATACTGATGACACTAAGAAGAGCTGAGATGAAAATGAACAGGCCCGTTTTCACATCACGTATCACTAATGCACAGTAAATAAGGCAGTGGGCCAAACATTGAGGGCTGCTGATGACAGAAAATAAATATGCATTGATTTTGCACTGAATGAATATCTCAAAAGGGGGAAAAAAAAACAGATTATGTAATTAAAAACTAAATAAAAATGGATAGGGTCACACACACACACAAAAAGAAACCTTCATTTTTTTATTTTCATGATTTTGGAGAGCTTGACTCTGCAGTCTTAATAATCATCAAATGTGAGTCTTTGTATAGATAATATCCAATAAAAATGGACTGTGCAGTACTTTGCAATACTTCAGTAGATACTTGACCTGTCTTGAAAAACAAAAAGCAGCACTTAAAGTTTCATCCAAATTTCATTCCCCAGCTCTAGCAATGATGTTTGCCTTGCTAAAGTCAAATTCATAAGCTAGAATGAATGTATTGCTGTTTTATTTCTTTTCCCTTCATACAATGATGTTGCTAGTTTCTTTCTCCTCTGTTGTAGCGCTAGTGTTGTAGCTATGATGATCAAACCACACATAAGAGGCAAAGTCTGATGTGAGATATAATATCCTTTACCTTTTGCAAGACAGGAAATTATAACAGTATCAGTCCAATAAAATATATATTTTCTGTGCATATAAACCATGCCTTGCTTACGTATTTACACCCTCATGAACA
Source organism: Ibidorhyncha struthersii (assembly GCA_013398815.1). NCBI lineage: Eukaryota > Metazoa > Chordata > Aves > Charadriiformes > Charadriidae > Ibidorhyncha > Ibidorhyncha struthersii. The sequence continues at coordinate 230,416 of VZSZ01000334.1, forward strand.
CAAAACTGCTACTGAAATCTAAGGTTAGTCTGAATACTGTGTGGGATGATCTTGAGAATGGAAAATATAATCCAGTTAAGTGCAGTGTTTTTTTTTTCTTAAATTGAGTATAGATACCTCGCTGAAACTTCTGTATGCACACTTTGGACTTATAAGTCTAAAGGCAAGGATAGATAGTAGCGTTTGGGTTTTCAGTCCTGTGGCAAACTCTTGATCCAGCATACAGCCCACATGTATGCACTAAGTAGTACGATGACGAATCAAGGAAAACACAGAGCCACCCTAACCAAGCTGGTAGGGTAGCTAAACAGACACCCTTAAATCCACTTTAACCTCCTGATTAAAGTGTTCTAGTCTTAAGCATACCTAATGCATTTTATTGTATGGTTGCAGGTGTGTGTGCACATGCACACATGTGTAGAAACATTCCTTCACCTCCTTGCTCCATAAGTAGCTGTGGCTTGGACTTCCTTACACCCTGCATGAATGGAAAACCTCACTGAGTTATCAAATGCTCTGAAGCCATTAAACGTCTCTCCCTTGTCTGCCAATGACTCATGATTTCTGCTGGGGGGAAGGAACTCTGCTTTGGGAAGAGGGCATTTTATAGAGGGTGATCTGTTTCAGGCAACTGCTGACATATGAAGACGTAAGCTGCCTCAGTGTAGTGCAGAGTAAAATAATCACACGCTAAAGCATGTCTAACAGGAGGAGAAAATGCTCTGCATATACCCTCCCATTTCAAGTATAATAAAGAGTGAGGATGTAAAATTTTCTAAACCTCATCGACTGTATGACAGTTTAACGTAAGAGATTACAAAACATCTCATGAAGTCTCTTTGAGCTTGTAGAAAGGATGCAAATACATCGAAAAAAATTCCTTCGTTTCTCCTCACAGTGACAGCGACTATTTAATTATTTATCACACCCTCTGACAAGAACACTTGGATCAATACCAAACTACTGTTTGTAAACACGACTGTAATGTGGTCAAGTTGATTCATTGTTGAGAGACAAGAAACAAATGCTTTTTCTAGCTTAATTTTTCTGTTCTTCTAAAACAATTACACACACGAAAGTGAAAACCTCTTGCAAAAAAAAAAAGACCCTTTCCTCTCTACTATAACTGTTTCCTGCCTTGCTGCAAACAACATGTATTCATTACGGTGTTGATGCACTGCAGTACTAGTCCAATCCACCTACAGGGAACCTGAGATATGACTTAGCTGGCTTGCTCGGCCTTTGGCACTGACAGAAATGTCTGAGCCCACTGCCCCACTAAGAACAAGTTTCTCCACAGCAAGGAAAACTGTCAACATGTCAGACAGGGATACACAGTTGGCTAAAATATTGGTAGCGGGAAGGAATCGTGTACAGTAATGTTATCATCAGATCTTTAGTGAAGTTTGAGTTTGAAAAGGATGCTTTGTTCAACTACACAAAGTGCATGGGCTCTGAGAAGGCTATGGGAAAGATCAGCCCCAAAAGAGTAATTTTTCTGGGAGCCAAGAATAAACAGAAATATCTCTAGCTCTCAGAATAACTCTCAGTCAATTAACAAGCCTTTAAGCTGCCAAAGATATCATAACTAGCTTGAACAGCTACAGCTCAAGTTATTTTTTGCTCATGAAAAGCAACCAAAATCACTACTTTAGGCTTGTGGATATAATTCCTCACATTTGGAAAGAAAACACACACACACTAAACCACCCAGGTAATACTGCATCTGTCTATTAAAATGGAAGACCTTGATAACCACAGAATCCCAGCATCACTGAGCTTGGCAGGGACCTCCGGAGGTCTCCTGTTTCAACTCCCCTGCTCAAGGGAGGGTCAACTACAGCTGATTGCTCAGGTTCTGAATACCTCTAAGGCTTAAGACTTCACAACCTCTCTGGGCAACCTGTTCCAGTGTTGACCAACCTCACAACAAGAAGAAACCCACAAAAAATTTCAACCATTTAGAAGCTGATGTAGTAACTTTATATACATATATTTCATTGCATATATACGCTGCCATAATAAGCGAGCACTCCGGAAGGCTCTTTGCAAACAAAATACTTACTGGTGAACACCCAGTACTTCCCAGTCCTTCCCAACATCCTTAGGAGCTATGTTCTGTAGAGTACTTGGACAAATTTCTATTAATTTACAAAGAAGCGACCAACCCATCTGTAAAACAAAAATGCAGCTATTTTAGAATGGGTATTCTGTTTGGAACTTCAGTGTTGTCTTCTAACACTCTTGGCTTTTGGAAGACTGATGTTCTGAGAAGTTATCTAGCTAAATCAATAAGGAAAAATTAATTAACACAAGACAAATGACATAAAAAGTCAAAAGATGGAGGTAAAACAGGTATGCTAATGATTCTGAACGCATTGCTTGTAGGAACACATCACTCTCAATGTGCTTCAGCACTGCTTGAGGATAAAGGACACACAGCTAAAAGAGATGCTGACAGAGAGAAAAATAATGATGCAATCCATAGTATGTCATCATAGCCCAGGGAAGACCACTGCACTATTACAGGTAGTCCAGTTTTATTGAAGAACAGCTGTTTCCATAAGAATTTGCCATTTAATTGCAAATTATAAGGAGAAAGGATAGGTTTTTTTAAAGGTGTCCAATATTTTAAATGGGGATGAGATACCCAAACACTATATATTTCATTTTCTCACAATCAATCCTCAATAATGCGTACTTTCAAAATGTAATGAAGGCAGTGAAAGTTTTGAGATCATAAGGAATGAAAGATGAACTAAACCCAATGTATTTGTTCTTAATAACTACTTGCTCTATCCTGTGCAAATTCTTTGACTTTCAAACATCTCTAAATGATGCCAAAACTGAAAAATATTCCTCTTTGGTCTTCCATATTGGAGAAATCTGCTCTCTTATGAACGTGTGCAGACTGATATGACTGAATGGGCTTTAGTGAGGATGCAGTAAGCAAAATCTGTACAAAGAATTAACTGATGAGCAAGAAAACCCCACTGTATTGAAAGAGAAGTGAACTGAGAAATGTCAAAAGTCAAGATGAAGCAGATTTTAACAAAAAGGAATTAAAACAAGGCATAAAAGTTTCCTTGGCTATATATTAAAAAGGAAAAAAAAGTGGAAATAGGCCTGTGTGCTTTAAGAATAGGGTGAAGACAGAACATAATCTAAGAATGGCTCAAAAATTGTATGAGTAGCTGGATCTGTTATCGGCAGAAGAGTTATGTCAAGCAAAGGGGTCGAGACAGGACAGCCAACAACAGGAATGTAAATGGCTACCTCCGAAGAGTTTAACTGCAAAGTTCATGGAAAGTGCATGATCTCTAACCCTGCAGTCTGCAAGACTAGAGACATGAAAATGCAAGTCTGGTAGTGAAGAGACACCCATAGGAACAGCATAGCTTTGAATCCAGACAGCTTTCATGACAGCTTTGGTGACTATGAAAAAGGTGATGTAGCTCCCTGGGAACTGGAATTCTGCTTTTACCTTTCACATATTTGATTACATGGGCTATGTTCACACTATTTGCATTGGTTTTGTTTCTGGTTTAGTTTAGATTTGCAGACACAAATGTTTTAAGCCAATTACAACCTTAATGTCTGCAGATCGAGCTTGACCATGAGCCAATTTCCATGCTCTTCTCTTGCTCAGACAGCAAGCTGGCTTGCTCTACACAAGCCTGCAAACTGATTACTATGGACATTCAGGAAGATTAGGCTGGCCTGTGTAACCAAGTCCTGACTAAACAGAAGTGCACAGTATAGTCTTAGCAATCATCAGTCTTCCTCAAGATGAGGATATGTAATTACCCAATTTTCCATATTCCAAGCAAAGCAGAGTTTATCAGTGACAATCAATCAGGTACAAATTTCAAATCTACATGGCAAAAACATTGTAGAGGTGGCCATTAATTCATACCCTGTGTATTGCTTAAAAAGATTTTATTTTAGAAGTCCCACTTTGTGACATCCTAACTGTTCTTGTAAAATTTAAAAACTGATGAAAATTACCTTAGTGACTTTACAAAATTCCTTTTTGTATAAAAGCTGTTTCTGATGAAAATTATACTTTCGTTAAATGTTTTTATTTGGGTTGTTGTGATTCCAAGTATTGACAAAACGTAAGAACTGTGGATACAGAGAAGACCAAATGAAACATCTGACCTGCTGACATGTGGTCTTTTTTACACTAATGAAATCACAGCCTGAGATAACAGAGAGCTTATTATCTGTTTAATAATTATATAAGAAAGTAAGGGTCTTTTAAATAACAGAAAGCCTAAAGGTTACAGGGAAAGAAAAAAAACAAACAGTAAACAAAGACATTCTTATAAACACTTAAATGGGTCCCTGTACACAGAAACAGTTGGTGGCAGCACTGAAACTTATTTTTAAATCAGACCCTTTTCATTTCTAGCATGCAATGAATTTATATTACATTAGGTCACACCTTTTACGTGAGACAATAAAGCTCTGCTGACTGCTCTTTACTCAAGTGTAACATATTTTGCTCTAGAGTTTCTAAGCTGCTCCAATCACTGCCAGCCAGTAACTGCAGAAATAAACTACCATATTAAAGACATCTATTTTACTTTAAGGCACTAGTGACTTTCCAGCCCAGTACCTTCCTACTTCTAAAGAAGCTTGCAGGGTTTATGCCTGTAGTCCAACTTGCACTGGTACTTTCAACATTGATCTATTAAGCAGATTTACTCTGTACAAGCCAGTGGAACAGCAGCACAACATGACGCTTTTTAGCCAGTTAAAGAGGGGAAGGAAAGAAAATAAAATCCTCACTTCAGGTATGCCTCTTACTGTGTTTATTCTCTTATGTGAGTCAATTTTATTACAATGCCAAAAGCAAAAGAGATTGATTAATCCATTTATTGAAAGAAAATTCGTTAGTAAAGAGACTGCACTGAAATCAGGACTACATTACTTCACTGCTGCCATAAAGTGAGAATTATGTATTCATGAAGACTGTAAACGAATCACAGTGAATGAAGCAAGAAGACAGAGCCCTACTAACATATTGTGGATGTCTGTAAATATCATAACTGAATGTTAAGGAAGAGCTGCCTATGACATTTTAAGAGGAACAGGATTTGAGCTTTGCACTGGCTACTAATGCCACAATTTAATATAAAGTAGTAATGCAAAGGAGCTCCAAAATCTCTAAACTGAAACACTGTACGACTGCAAATGTAGGCAGAGAGAAGATTAAAACTCATCTTATGATTCTATATTAAACCAGAGTGTGGTGTTTTAACATAGTTAAAATGAAAATTAAACCATAACTGTCTTCCTTATGCTCTTCTGAGAGTCTTGTGCTATCACTTCAGACTTATTTCTGGTTGTGGTTGGATTTCATATTTTTTACTTCCTAGTCTAAACTTCTGGGCAGTGGTTTTGTAAATTGTTATACGCACAATATACTTTATCCTGAAAATAACTGCTGACTCATCCTTCTGCATTTCTTATTGAGCTGACGACTGAATAGTAAAATACGTTAAAACTTCAGATTCTGCACAAGTATTTAGTCTTTAAAGGAAACCTGTGATCACCGTTACTCCAGATGAATTGGTACAGAAGTACAATTTCATATTTTAATCTGAATTTTATGCTTTTGACCTCTTGCTAAGGTCTACATAACCAAAAATTCCCTTAAAATATGCTATTATTTAAGAGGCATTTGTGATATAATTTATATTTTGCCTTCTAGTTGAATTGAAAAAAGTAAAAAGATGCCAAAAATACCTTAACCATAGAAATAGGCTTAATAAAAAAAAAAAAAAGTGAGTTGCACAGAAATCTGGAACTTATAAATATCCTTTAAGCATAACATAGTCAGAAATTTAATATATGCCTGCCAGGAAGGAGCTGTTTCAACTCTGGCAGCTGTACCATAAGTACAACATCAAATTGTGCAAGTGCCACACCTACTCTAAATGGGCCAATGCTAAGTTACAGGAGCAGCCAAGCAGAACCTTAAACTGCAGAACCTACTCTCAGCTAAAAGATTCCCCCCCACCCCTCCTTACAAAACTGGGTTAGTACAACTCTTCTTCTAGGATAGGGCTATATATGTATGAATTCATATTATACAATTCTGCTTTTCAGAAGTTTGTCTAACTGTGGCAAAATTTAGTATCGACACATCAAAAGTATATTAGATAACATTACTAGTAATTCAGAAGCCTACACCATGCTGTGTTCACACTGCCTAATTTATATTTGCTACATGGCCTTCTTTTGGCGTTTAGAGATGCCACGAGCGGTACCCGCAAAAAGCTGGAAAACTTGTCCCTTTAAACGCAATCGGACACAGCGCCCTTTTACAGCTCAGCAGTACTTCATAAAGTGGCCCAGAAGAGGGCAAGTTAAAAAGAAACAAACAAGCTTTTACCGCGGGAAAGGACGGCGGAGCAGGGCTCACCCCAAGGACCGCCGGCCCTCACCCGGCCCCTCGGCGCCGCGCCGCCCTTACCTGCTGCACTCCCGCCGCGCCCCG
>VZSZ01000334.1:241180-303594 GCA_013398815.1 Ibidorhyncha struthersii
GGGAAGTGATCATCCCCCTGTACTCGGCACTGGTGAGACCCCACCTCGAGTACTGTGTTCAGTTCTGGGCCCCTCACTACAGGAAAGATATTGAGGTGCTGGAGCATGTCCAGAGAAGGGCAACAAAACTGGTGAGGGGTCTGGAGGACAAGTCTGATGAGGAGCAGCTGAGGGAACTGGGGCTGTTTAGCCTGGAGAAGAGGAGGCTGAGGGGAGACCTTATCACTCTCTACAAGTACCTGAAAGGAGGGTGTAGAGAGATGGGGACTGACCTCTTCTCCCTAGTGACAAGTGATAGGATGAGAGGAAATGGCCTCAAGTTAAGCCAGGCGAGGTTTAGGTTGGATATTAGGAAAAGTTTTTTTCACTGAAAGGGTTGTCAAGCATTGGAATAGACTGCCCAGGGAGGTGGTGGATTCACCATCCCTGGAGGTTTTTAAAAAAAGGGTAGATGTGGTACTTGGGGATATGGTTTAGAAGTGGTTTTGTCAGGTTAGGTTAATGGCTGGACTCGATGATCTTAAAGGTCCCTTCCAACCTTAACGATTCCATGAGGAATATTAAACATAACTTGAAGACTGATGTTTGGCTTGTAGAGATAATACAAAACAGTGTGAATGTTTAGCTTTTGCCTCAATCATTGTAGTTTTAACACACAAACATAAGGAAGTCTTTGTTCTTATTTGTCACCTAACTTCAGTGAAAAAATAGCAGCCTGATCACACCAAGCATTTTTCTTGCACAGAACTTGTAATGAGGCTACTATTGAACACACTTTGTTAAAGCTGAATTTTAATGTTCTGAACATCATTAGGATTCACTAGCATATTGTAATGACTGCATGAATGTTGATATCTGACCACATGTACTCACTGCAATCACTTCTGCATTATGCCTGGTTTCATCACATATGTATGCCATGGGCTTCTCTTTGCAGCATTATGCAATATAAAAATGAGCAGTCAAAAACATATTTACTACTTCAAGATTCCTCAGTTGTTGAATTTTTGAATTTTGGCTGGTAGTCAGTACCAAGATGGTATCTTATTTTTTTTTTTCAGATGCACGGCAGGTGTCCCTGTGGAAGGCAGAAAAGACAGGGAAATCAAATTATACTAATGCATGAGCTTAGACAGCACTGTAAACAAAAAACATGATGATCAGTCTTGCCTGAAACTACAGATGTCTGAAATCTTCACTGTGCATCTCCTACCCACCTCTATAGTAAATGTTGCAGTTTTCCTGCCTGTTCCATCCTGTTGTGTACAGCTGGCACTGTCCCAGATAATTTGTAGCTCCTTGAGTAAATAATTTGTAGCAATTGTAGGTTCCTGAGCTAGACAGCTTGGGGCCTGGGTTAGTGTTTCCTCCTCCTTCCAGTTGTGTTATTAAAGAACAAAAAACTATGCTAGTGTTTCTGAGGTGGCTGAGTAAATAAAGGCACCACCTTCTTGAGATCCAGGCATCTCAAGCCCAAAACTTGAAGTATGGCTCCCAAGCTTCATTCCTATGCAGGTGGTAGTTCCCTGGAAGACTGGGTGAAGGGGATGCCAATGTCTGCTAAGGCTCCACAAGTCTGGGGGAGTTTGCCAAAAGTCTTCTGCAGTGTGTTAGTTAGACCAGAGAAGAATGGAAAGAACAAGATGGTCTCAGTAAGAGTCTATATTGTCTGGGTTTCCTAGATTTTCCTAGGAAAATCTGCTGAAGATACCAGTTACATCTGTAGAAATGTTTAGGGGTTGTAAGCTGAACAGTCTTGTTTTGATGACTGGTAGAGAGGTAGTTGCCTGCCTGCTTTCTTATCAGAGCATGGGAAGAGTGGCAAAGGACTTTACCTCTGGTGCACCTCTTTAATATCCTTCTGTTCTGGAAGCTTCTTGTACTTCTGCATTCTTTCTAATGCTGCATCAGTGAGTGTGAATGTCTTGTCTTACTGTGAAGACCACAACAAAGGGCCACCTTGTCTTTAACTGTTTTAAACAATTTGTTCTCTTTCTCTCCATTGGTGCTCAGTGTGTTTCTTCCACTTCTTTTGCCCTTTATCAGCCATAGCTTGTTGTTTGGTTTTATGCATGTGGTTTGAAAAGAGTGTGTTCCCACAACACATGCCCAGGTAACTCTTGGCTGGGCGGTGTCTGCAGTTGTTAGTGTAGTATCTTCCTTTCCCTGGAAATCTTCCTGGCTGAGTAACCATTTGCCCTAAGCTGAATAGCTGTTAACAGGCATCTCTGACAGACATTGATGGTTCTTTAGCCAGTTGTTACTGGTAGGGTCTTCTCAAAGTGCTTTATTCCACAGCCCTAGCTTTCAAATTGGTCCATCTCTTAAACTCCTCCTTGAAGTTTGGAAATACAACTTGGCTGAAAGTCTTCTGTTATGTTGTTCACTTGAACCTATTAGTGCCTAGGGTAGCTTGCACTTCAAGGGTGGTTGTTTTCGCACTATTTGTCTCTTCACTAACTCCAATGACTAATCTGTCACTCTATTTCTTTGCATCCCTCCAGAGTTATTTCTCAGGATGGTGGTATCCTGTGTGTATGAAATTCTGTGTAATCTGTGTACTTGTATGTTGACAGTCAGCTTACAAGGTGGGTGACTCCTAAGTTGCAGCTTTTTGTGTTGCTGTAAGGTAAGCTGTTTTCTGTAATGGCTGGGAAGTATAACCATCCTTTAGCAGCACTTTTGATGTTAATATTTAGACTTTGAAGGTATGGACCTTCCATCTGCTAGTTATACAGGCCTTGGGATTGTGAACATGTATAAAATTGTGAGCTTTTGGAGAGGTTGTAACAGCTATTTTCTAATATTAGAAAGCTGAGATTCTAGTTTTGTCAATAGTTGTGGTTTAGCAGTTGCTACTCACAGACCAATTTTTATTTAGATATATCCTTTAAAGTTGCCTGGATGCTCATACTGAGAATGTTGGACACTATCCAAGGACAGCAATTATTGACTGTGTAGGCATTATGGCTGGGTTTGATGGAAGACTTTGTGACACTTCTCCTTCTGTGTCTGTGAACCAGTGTTCTCACAGGAAGCTTCTGTCAGAGAGGTCCTCATGTGTTACCACAAGTCCCTTCTCAGGACTGGACTGCTAGCAAAGGCTATGGTGGTGGATCTGTTTTGTACATGGTGGCATCCACTGCTGACGGCTTCTAACTGGCAGGATGGTGAGTCTGTGGTAACATTGGACCTTCTTTATTTAAACTCCAGTCTTAATAGTAATCGACTCAATGAGTTGCTTCAGTTCCAGCAGTAAGAGTTTCATCTACATGCAGGATTAGTTCAGTTAGTCATCATCCAGCCTCTTTTGTCTAAGAACCCAGATGTCAGAGTTGGTGGCTTCCCCAAATTGATGAATGCTGTCCCCAGGGGGCTGTGCTGCTTTTTGGCATGTTGAATTATGAATGGACATGGTCTTCAATTTTTGGAGTGGTCAGCTGCAGTTATGTAGCCTCTTTGACTTTTAATAGCATTCCTACCCAAAGTAGTAACCAGTCAGGTACAATCTATGTTCAGTTGAGCTTTGTTGATTGGTTGAGCTGATGGAGATAGAAGGGGAAAAAGATATAGCATTCAGAGGGAAGACAGTCAGGTATGCGTGTACACAAGTGGTCCTCTTATACCAGCCTGAAGAGCTTGGCTGGCTAGGCCAAAGGATCCTTGGTGAGTTGGGGCTTCCTGAAGCTGGTAGGTGTCCTGCAGTTTTGACTCAATGTGCAGCAAGACAAATTCTGCTGGCTTCTGCCCTTTTGTAGCTTCTGGGATGGCCAGGCTGAGTCACTCCTGGAAGCTGACTGGGCTGTGAGGCCAAGTTCTCAAGGACAGTTGTACTCAGCAAGTCTGTCTTAGGCTGTGGGACTGCGTTTTCCAACTGGTGTGTTTGAATGCCACTCTTTCAACTCTGACTCACCCCGGCTTTTGTTGTAGTTGGTGACCTCCTCTACCTTTTTGGACTGATTGTGCCTGGCTCCGAGTCTGGGACTGCTTAGGGATGAGAGTAATCACGTCGGTAGTGCATCTGGTGAGAGTTTATTCATGTGAAATTCAGGCATTTGTCAGGCAGATTCCCTTCTTCTTGGCAATGCATGGATGTGTCTGAAAGGCTAATGCAGAATTTGAAGTGGGGCCATGTAATGGGATACCTGAGGTGCAGCTGGCCAGTTGCTGAAAAGATCTTAGCCTCTGCAGATGTAAATCTGTCTAAATATAACTGAAGAAACCAAGAAATATGTGTCGTCTCTTCTTTGTTGAATGGGTAACTTCCTGTAAGAAACAAGTAGTCATTTCTGTAATCTTGTAGATGAAGCCAGAACCGAAGCAGTCAGGGAAGACTAGATTGGTGCAGAGAGTTGGGGTTTTTTTTTGCATGTGAGCTTGAACTTCATTTTTCTTGTAAAATGGACTAAACTGTAACTGTTCATGTTGTGGCCATACTCCTGGACTGTTAAGTCTGAAATCTTACATATATAACATGGGGAAGTACTAATCTGGTTTCTGTTTCTTCCTCATTCTGTTTGTGTGACAGGAAAGGTTTGGCCCTGCATGCTCAGCCACTAAGCCAGGCTCAAGAAGTGTCAGCCCACTTCTGGTAAATCTTATCCCTCTGCAGGGCCTGTCCCGTGTTCCTCTGGGCCTGTTCTTTGGCTATGACTTCAACCTGCATACCATGCCAGGTCTTACCTATACATTCTGAGAGCCTGCTGCTGTACTTCTTCCTCAGCAGCTTGTTACTAGCCCTCCTCACTCTCGAGGGAGGACTATGGGGGTTGGAAGTACCAGGAAATATTATTTGTACCTGGTGTAACTTTTCTTCCACTGTGCATGTGGTGAAGGTTGCAACTTCTGGACTCTGTCATGTAGCTTCCCAGAAGATATGGGCCTGTGTAGGCAGAGTATCATGTGACCTGTGCACTGTGTATTGGTTTTCATTGTAGCCTGACTAGTCAATATGCCTCATTGCAACTGCTCAAAGACCTTGTGATTTCCTGGATGTTATATTTCATAGGTGTCAGCAGAAGCAATGATAGCAGCTGTGTATCTAAGTCTTGAAAGTTGGAGCTGATAACTGGATGGATTTGAGAGGTATCTTGCAGAAACTATAATGGGAGGGTGAGTAGAGGAAAGCTAACATCCAGGAAAACATAACATCCAAAGCAGGCTAAAAGAAAATTGCATCACTAAGGCCATATAACAATTTCCCTAAAATGAGAATGGTGTGGAATATAATTGTAAGCTTCCCCATTGGGCTGATGGATAAAGCTTGTGAAAGTGGTACCACAAATACAGTAGATGAAATCTGTACAAAGACTATCAAAGTTAGCTTTCATTTAAGTGTAAAATCACACTGAATTATAGACTTAAAAAAAGTCTAATCTAAAACCTCCTTTTTCTTAAATAAATATATCCAGTGCACTCTGCTTTACTATACAGCTAGGGACACCTGTAGTTAAAGTGCTTTGCCTGTTGATGCTTTAGTGTTGTGTTACAGTTTGTGTGACATAGTTGGTATGAGGCTTACTTAATTGCTTACAAGCAATTATCCTAGTGTTTTTTGTTACTCTTAGCACTTATGCTTTGGTGTGACCTGAATTTTGTGCAGAGTTTGGTTGGGGTTTTTGTTGTTTTTTTTTTTTTTTTTAAAAAGGCAACCAAATTTTATTAGGGTGTATGCCAAGGTTTCAGTCTGAATTGTTGCTCAGGAAATGCTAATGTCCTTGATTCAACTCTTTCCCAGAAAAACAACTAACTAGTTTTGGACAGCCACATTGAAATCATGTTCAAGAATATTCTAATTTGTGCGTCAGTCATGAATCTGCAGAAGTCTACATGGGTCGTTGGCTACACAGAGGGACATGAAGTCATGGTTCCTGCAGATGATTTCTGGTTGCTGTTTCAAACTACTGTTTTGCAGATGCATGGTGCCTGGCCACAGTGATGTGTCAGGAAGGTGTGGTGAGACTTGAGGCAGTCCATGATCCCTCTGGAGGACTGGAGCAAGCTGTAGTGTGGCTGCGCTTCTGATGTGGTTGCATGCAAAGTACTTGTTGGGACTGTGACCTGTGTGCATCATCTCATCCTCAGAGCTGCTTCCTTTCACAGGGGGCTTATAAATGTGCCCCAAGTAGGCACTCTGTGTGCACAACTTGCAGTGACCTGGTAGAGATACCCAAGGAATTGGAGATGAGCCACCCTGAAGAGGACAATGTATTTCCTAAGGGCAGTCTGACACCTGAATAGTAATAATAATGTCAACACCTGAATTGAAGCTAAAATGACGGCCAGAATCATATGTGCATCTCATTCACTGAGTCAATGCAGACTGGGGTGTGGCTTAGGCATTGATGGTGGCAGTGTTAGGAGCAGTAACATAGCATCTGCCTTAGCAAAGCAGCAAGGAATTTTCTTACCGTGGTGGTATGTGTATTGGACTCATACTTTCGGGCAGAGTCTTGTGACAGAGCGGTCAAGTGTAGAGCAAAAAAAACCTCTGAGTGCTAGCAAAGATGAAGATATACAGAGACTTGCAGTCAATCTTGAATGTACTAAGCAAAAATATGTATTATTCAAGATTGTAATAGTATTCAGTTACCTGATTCTGAATGTTGAATGATTATTTTCTTTGCATAAGTTTCTGTAGCTCAGTACCTACCCACACAGTGACTCAGAAGTGCTCTGATTTTTTTTTTTCTGATCTCCTGTCACTTTTTCCAACAGCGTGGCCTGTGCTGTTGCCACACAACAGCTCCTGCAGGACACTCTTCTGTTTCTCTCTGTGAACTATTTTCATTTGCTTAAGCACAGCTGTTACTCTAGCCCTACTCTGAAATGCAGGTTATGCAATATGAATGAAAAGGAAATAATGGCTTCACAATACTCTAGTGGGGCTATAGAACTCATTGCTGTACAGTACAAATGTGTAGCAGAGTTAAAGGAGCACAGGATATTCCTCAGAATTCTGAGGGCTAAAGTGGTTAAGCTTCTTTTGAAGCCTAAACATTTGTGCTTTGTGGAATACTTCTTAAGTCAGTTTTTCCCAAGTCTCACTCAAGGCTTTTTGTTCTTTTTTTCTGAACCATTTATTGTTGACCACAGGCTGTAACTCCAGATTAGCCAGTCTTCTGATTTAAGATAACAATTTCCACAGCCTCATCATCCAATGTATAATGAATATTGTTATGCTTTCTTGGAATTAGTGTAATGTTATGCATGAATGAAGGAGGCATTGAACCATATAGAGACTTCCTAAGGGAATGCATGATAAATTTGAGTCTACTGTAATTGAATTTTGTTTTAACTCCATGTAGTATTGATTGGGATAGGAATTCCAAAAACCTGCAAAAAGTTCATCAGTGCTGCCTGCAGATGAGATCATGGGGTGAAAGAGAGGCTGTATGTGGGCTGTGGAATGAAGTAGTGCAGATCATGGGACTGTCTGATATCTGTTCTGAACTGTACCTCCTTAATGTCCTCAGATGCAGGAGCTGATAGGAGGGAGCAATGTGCTCTCCTCAGCATATTCATAAACATTAGCCTAATAATTTTACAAACAAATTCATAGAATTGACCTTGACACTATTTTGCCTTAGCATTTTCAGGAGTTGTGTATGATCTTAGTCCTTTGCTATCAGACCTAGAGAGAACAGATGGTGACAATAGTTTCCATGTTTTCCTATCATATTCCTCTTTCAGAGAAGTGAGGTAGTGTTGACTAAACTGTCTGCATGAACTAGCCTGTATGCTTACGGTAGCTAACTAACTGGAAATCTTCGATAACCTGCCTATATAGTGACTTGACCCTTTCTGAAGCTGCTTCATATATGATATGGATTTGGTCTAGCACTTTTGGTTCTGACTGTACCTATGCAAGTGGGAGTCTCAAGAAACTTTAAGTGATACTGTGGTTTACTTCCTTTTCTTCTATAGAGGATTGCCATTATCAACTGCTCATAAGCCTTCTGGAAGCTGTGCTGGTTTATTCCCAGTGAGCTCCCCCATCTCACCAAGCAGAGTCTTACTGGCAATTACATTCTTCCTTGACCTTTGGTTTTCTTTCATTTTGCCTTCTGTGAAGAGGCATTATAACTGTCTGCAACACTTTTCGTATGAGACTAATAGCTGGCTTTAACTACTGAGAATGCAACATTTTTTTTTTGATCTTACTGGAGATTACCACTAGGTGTCCACTGAGCATTAGTTATACTTAACATTCATAAGGAGTTTTTTTTCCCAGACTGAACTTTTTTTTTTACCCCTCTTGAAAATGATGCATATAGCAGGCTGGCAGATCCAACCAAAGCAGTCAGTGGTTTCAATATCTCATTCTCAGCTGGTGGTTTGCTCATACTAAAGACAATTCCTATTGCATACTGTGAGCAACACAAACTTGGCTGAAGCATGGCAAAACGCTCAGATATTCTGGGGATTATAGGTTAGGAATCAGGAATAATTACCCTGGAGTCCCAAATGGCAAAATGCAGCCCTGGAAATCTCAAGTCCCATTTTTTGATGTCCAGAAGCAAAGATTTATGAGGACACAAGGCCAAAAAGCTATTGTCTGCCTAATGAAACTAACTTGATTTCTTTTTGACTCTTGCTCCTTAAAATGTGGCTCAATGAGCTATTATCTATTTTGTGCTGATTGCATATGCCTGTTCCCACATAATCTATTTCTCTTCTGCCTGGAATTCCAACATCTGGAATTGAAATTGTGATGTTTGCTTGGATCCTCTTATTTCATTATCATACTGTTATTGTATGAAATAGTTCTCTTAGTTTGTGTTAGAGGTATGCTGATGAACACATAGCAGAAACTTACTCAGCACATCCATATCGGTGGTCCAATGCTGAAAACAGATTCTACTAACATGGTTAAGGGCTAGGAGGACCTGCCCAGTGAGGAGAGGCTGAAGAAATGTCTTCAGCTCAGAGAAGATAGCTGGGGGGGGACCTAACAGCAACTTGCCAATACCTTTAAGGAGATGGAGCCAGGCTCTTCAGGGGTGCATGGTAGGAGGATGAGGGACAACAGGCATAAGGTGAAATGAGAAGTTCAGTCTGGATATAAGGAAAAACTGTTTTACCATGAGATGAGCCAGGGAGTACAGCAAGTTGCCTGGAGAGGTTGTTAGGTCTGTGTCTTTACTGGATAAAGGCCTGACCAACCTGGCCTAACCTCAGAGCTGACTGCTTGAAGCAGGAGCTTGGACTGGAGTCTGACAGATATCCCTTCCAATCTGAATTGTCCTATGATGCTGTGTTTTGCCTTCTGTTCAGTGGCAGATCACAGGTGATAAGATGTTAGTTTGTTGAAGTTGGAAGTCTTAATAAAATCTGCTGAGATTTCAGACATCTGTCAGTGTGGTTATGTTAGATAGCACAAAGAGCTTCTGAATAGCTGAAAGAATATTTAATCATAGGCAGTTTTGCTTTTCTCACGAATAAATGGTAGTAAAACCTACATGACTGCATGACTAGTGGTTGGGCAAAATTCCTAGTTAGATTGTCTTTCTGAAACCAGCTTGTGAAGGCAAGATTTCCATCTCTTGTTTCATGTCATCTTGGAATACACAGAACAGAACTCCTGTGTGCAGCTGTCAGCACAGGTTGCTTTTGCCCTTGTCCAGACAGGACTGGGAGGCAGGGAGTGAGAAGTAGACTGCCCCTCTGTTGTTAATATTTATTCTAAATGTGATTGTTCTTGTGAAATATATGGGGCAGTCAACAAAGTAAAGGCAACTGCTCATCTTGGCATGTTTTATTCAACAGAACCGTGAATACTGTGACCTGACCTCTTGTGACAGTTGAACTGTTACTTTCACTTCTGTGTTTTAAGTTTACATAACCTGCTCCTGGCCTCTCTTATGTGGAAAACAAAAAAAGGAAATTGCTTTCAAGGTTGTAGATTTTTACTAACTTTTCTCTGATATCGTACTGATGTTTTTCCGGTTGTGACAACTAATTCCCACACATCTAACCAGACAATGTGTCACTGTGACTTCAGCTGCTTTTTCACTGAGCTTAAATTTTATCTGCATGTAAAATGGCCCTGGAAGATGCTTCTTTTTGACCTTTGTGTTGTATACACTTATTTCAGGCTTTAGCATTGTTATTTCATTGCCAAGTCAATATTCAACAGTAATTAATCTCAGAATCGAGCTGAGGTTGGCAGTGGCTTCTGCAGACAGTCTATCCAACTCCTGCTTGGCACAGGGTCACTTAGTACAGGTTACTCAGGCCCATGTGCAACTGGGTTTTGAATATTGCCATAGACTGAAGGCTTTCTGGGCAGCCTATTGTAGTGTTTTACCACCCTCCCAGTAATTTTTTTTTGTGCTTAAGTGGCATTCCCTGTATTGTAGTTTGTGCCATTGCTGCTGATCCTGTTACTGGGCACCACTGAGCAGAGCCTTACTCTATTGTCTTTACTTTCTTCAATCAGAAATTATCTATCATTGATAAGAATCTCCCTAAGCCTTCTCATCTTGAGGTTTCTCAGCACGGTTCCTAATATTTTTGCATGCAAATCTCTTCCCCCTTTCACACCTTGTTCCAGTCTTACCCATTTTTAATTTAGTGATTCTACTATCAGTTTCAATATTCCCATTTAAAAATATCTGAGGTATCTGTCCTTGTTCCTTCTGAGCAGGGAAAATTAGGAGTTAATCAATGAGTTCTAGCAGGAAATGTGATTGCAGCTACTTTCACCGAATAGTCAGGGTTGGAAGGGACCTCTAGAATCATCTAGTCCAACCCCCCTGCCAGAGCAGTGTTACCTACAGCAGGTTGCACAGGATGGCGTCCAGGCAAGTTTCGAATGTCTCCAGAGTTGGATATTCTACCACCTCTCTGGGCAGCCTGTTCCAGTGCTCTGCCACCCTCAAAGTAAAGAAGTCCCTCCTCATGTTTAGATGGAACTTCATATGTTCAAGTTTGTGCCTGTTATGTCTTGTCCTATCACTGGGCACCACTGAAAAAAAGACTGTTCCCATCTACCTGGCACCCTCCCTTTAAGTATTTATAAGCATTAAGATCCCCCCTCAGTCTTCTTTTCTCCAGACTAAAAAGACCCAAGTGCCTCAGCGTTTCCTCGTAAGAAAGATGCTCCAGTCCCCTAATCATCTTTGTAGCCCTTTGCTGGACCCTCTCCAGCAGTTGCCTGTCCTTCTTGAACCAGGGAGCCCAGAACTGGACACAATACTCCAGATGTAGCCTCACCAGGGCAGTACTTTCTTAAATAACACAATGAGCACAAGCTGATTAAGAGTGAAGTAGCCATTATAGCCTTTCGTGTATGTGCTAGGAAAGCATCAAATTTTTGTCTATAAGCAACTGAATAAAGTCCACAAGGCATGTATCCCTTCAAACTGCCAGCTTTCCTTTGTACCTCTTCATATTATTGTGCTTCCAATACTGTGTGGCAAAAATGTAGTTTAGTATATACCATGCATCTCTGCATGCATTCTGTCATAGAAAATGTAGTCTTGCCTTCCTCTCAGGCTCTGTTCACAGACATGAAGTACTGGTGCTGGATTTCTGTCTAAGATCTGCTCATAGCGTGTTGTATACTTCCAGCCTTTACACCTGTGTTGCTTTTCCACACAGGCCTTACACTGCTGGTAGTGAATAAAACCCCAGTTTTGCCTTGTGCCTCTGTAAATACTCCCCAGACCTGTACATCGTTCTGCAGCTAGGACCATATATTCATGTGCCTGTTAACTCTGCGGTTTTGCAATAGGCAGAGCGGGCTATAATTCTGCTGTGGATGTGACTACACAATATATAAACAATGCTCATAAAAGTTTATTGCCTCATACACCTTCCTGACATCTTTAACACTGTAGTAATGTTCATAATACCCAAGTCATGATTCCTCCTTTTGTAATACAGAGATTTTTATTTGGCTTAATTTCTCACACTCTTTTCTACTCAGGAGGAGTATGTGTGTATTAACATGTACTGCATTCTCAGATAAGGGGCAGTCACTTAGTGCTATCTTCCTGACCATCCCATTTTGTCCATTAGCAATTCTGTTCAGCTCAGCTGTTCTGGATCTATAAGATCCCCAGTGCCCCACCAGAAAAGTACTTTGAAGCTTTCACATGGGAGCTGCTTTTAAGCTGAGGCTTTCCTGCTGGCCCTGCATCTTCTACATTCCAGTCTCAAATCTCCTTGACCCTGACCTGGGTCTGGCTTGGCTTCCTCGCTTGGCCTTGGACTTGCGTCATCACTGTGGACTTGCTGGGTGATCTCTGGACAGTATCTGCCCAGATCCCTGTCTCTGGATGCAGTTCTGACACAGGCTTGCCTTGCCCTTGCTAGAGTGCTTCCTGCAGCCTGGCTTCACGCTTGGGTCCTGGGTCAGCATTTTTTGCAGAGCAGCTGGCTCTTGCTACTCTAAGGCAGCATATCACAACCTGAAGGGTTACCTGACCTGCAGGTGTGCAGAGATCATGACTCTGGGTTTGTAGGATTCTCTAATGTGTGAGGACATGGAGGCTTTTATCCTCTGAATTTCTCTACTTTATTACAGATTATCACATATACCACAAAAATCATCACTAGTGAGTATATCTATGATTAATAAATTGAATACAAATATCAAGCTATTACAAATTACAATCAGCAATCAATAATACAGCAACATAAATAGTATGGCAGAAATCAGTTGTATAACAACAATCAATACAACAGTAACAACTAAATAGATATACGCTATTATAGGTTACTGCAAACTTCTCACTAGTGAAGCAAACTTATCAACAATATAACAGCAGATATACTTATGGTAGATTACTTGTATATACATGGTACCAAGTGCATTAGAAAGATTCCAGAGGGGGACCTAACCTTCCCAGAAATGAGAGGACAAACTGAATAGACTTCAGAAGTGGGTCTAGGGGGGACCAATAAAATAACAGTCACTACAAAGCTGATCTGCATCACAGAGTTTGGAGTCAGTCAGGTGACACTAGTGGTGGTCCAAGATCTCATAGAAAGTTTGTGTGGAGAATTCAACCTATAAAAGGAAGGAAGAAAAAAACACCCCTAGGTGCAGCACTGGAAGTTCTCAGAAAAAAGCTCAACTTTGGATAAAAATAACCCTTCCTTGTATCATAGAGACATAAGAGGGTATAGGATACCATTTGCTTTGGGCAGCCAATAGATTCTGTTAATTTCTAGTTTTCACCTGTAACTGCTAATAGATGATGGCTTTTGTTCTTTCAGACCAATTTTTATTTTCCTAGACTGTTTCCACTTTTTTAGATAAGTTGCTGTTACAGTTTCTTGGCTTTTTGCACTTATTGATGATATCTTAGGATGTCTCTGGTTTCTAGGTACCCAGCTGTCTACTTCTAAGAGGCCAGCTGCACTTTTCAAGGATGTTTCTTATTCTTAAGCCTACTTCCCAGGCTGGCTGGTATTTCTCTGTCAGTATTTTTCAGCAGACATTTTCTCTTGTTCAGTATTTTTTTTTCCTTCTAACCATGCCACCTTTATGGCTGCTCGCATCACAAGATTAGGAGAGGGACAAAGTCTAGGGCTCCATTTAGAGTATGGGTGCAAAGGAGCCACCTTGGTTTAGACTGCCGAAAGACGTCTGCCCTGAGACCTGCTTTGTCTAAGTTAGGGCTGGAGTCTGAGGCTGAGAGAAGGACTATGGTTAGGAGCAAAGCAAAGCCTCGAGTTCCATTTGGTGTGGGCTGAAGGGAGCTGCCAAGGGAACAGTTGGGCTGCCAAAAGGTCTCCCCCTGGGAACACTGTTTTGGGGCTGTTGCTGGGATTCTTGGCTTAATGCTCGGACTGTGCCCATCCTTAGGGTTAGGAGAGAGGCAGATGCTAGAGCTCCTGTTGGAGGAGCAGGGCTGAGAAAGGGGACTCCAAAGGAAGGGGAAGGCTGCTAGACACCAGATGCACCCCCCCTTCCCTTCACCCNCTAGGATTAGGTTTAGAAGTGAAATCCAGCTTGGAGCTTCAGGTTGATTTGGGTTGTAAAGGGGGCATTTTTGCCTTCTGTTTTCAGTTATCTGTAATGTCTCTTCTGAGAATAATTTTGCTGTCTTGGGCTCTTTTTCCTTCTTGGCTACATTCATTATCATGTTTGGAATAAAATTTCCCACTTCATGGTTAAATTAATGACAGTTCTTTTCCCAGGACTACTGCTAGTTCTGTTTTTCTGGGTTTGGTGTCTGCGTCATGTGTCGTGCCTCCCCCCCATTATTTTATTTGCAGTGCTTTACGTCACTGGTCAGCCTGTAGAGGCTGTGTTAGGTACTGCCTGGCGACTCTCCCCTGCAAGCTTTTTCTGATGGAGCGTAATGTCAGTCAGGTCCATTTTTCCATGTTCAGTTTTGTCTCCTCATACTCACCCTAGAGAGGGGAATGAAAATTTAATTACAGGAGACTTCATAACAACCTTTTTTGTTCTTGAAGTCTGCTTTGAAGAGTTCATGCATATTTATGACTGAAGGCATAATACTCTGAATAAATATTTTTCCCTGTGTTGCTTCCCTGCTCTGTGTGTGTTAAACCCTGCGATTGGAAAGTGGTGGTGTTAATCTGGAGGACAGAAAGTGCTTAGACAGGGCCTGTTCAGAAATGACATGCTGTTTATTTCATTCTCTCCTGGACAAAATGCGGATAAATGGTCCATCTGCCTTTATCTTGTAGCCAGCAGGAGCTCTGTGGTGGTAATGGATTCGTTGCTTCAGAAAACAGTGGTAAGGCAAGTATTCTACTTTGACCTAAGAGGTGGGCTTTTCTGCTCATATTTTAGCTCTTGGGGCTTTGAGTTTTAAAATGATGAAGTACTGTTCATAGGCCTGAGCTTGTTCTCTGCTCTCTGTACATGAAGGTGTGTTATCTCCACAGCCTCCAAACATACCTTTGTGAAAGCAGGTGCCCTAGCTGAGTTTCAAAAAGGTGCTAGGTATTTGACGGTGTGATTTTCTGCAAACGTCATTAGGTGTGTTCCTTAAAGTCAGCTTAGGAGTGTGATATATATGTATGCATGAATATTTCCACGGCATAGTTAGAAGATTAAAGTATAATGAAAGTGAGATTTTAGTTAAAGAAATCTGTTTATATAACATCTTTAATTGGGCTGACACCTAGTGGTGGATATACTTCTAATACAGTAATATACAGTCTATGGGCACTTTAGTCCTGTGGATCCTCTAAGTTAAACTAAGGCTGTTTGAAACTATGCTTTTCTCAGAAGAGGACAGAGAAGACCTGGATCTGCTCAAACGAAGAGCTGTTCCTAGAGTTCCTGCCCTCCACCTTTCTTGAAATTCCTGTCTTCCTCCTGTCTGCTTTTCCTTATCATCCTTTGGGGTGCACTGCTTTGCCATACACTGCTTGGTCTATATGTTAACAGAGCAGATAAGATTACTATAGTACTTCAAATATTTTTTCCTGCTGAATAGCTGATGATGCACTTTGTGTGTCTAAATTAAAAAAGGAAGGAGATGTTCAGGATGTTTTCTGGCAGTATCCAGCTGATTAAACAGCTTCTTTTAAAGTGGCAAAGCTTTCAATTGATCAGAACTCTAAGGAAAGAAACTCAACTGAACAATTAATAAGTGGGACTTGTGGCTGGTTTCTAAGGAGGTGCAACATAAAGCCTGAATTTATGGGCCCTGGCTTCAAGGTTATCTTGAAGAGGGCTGGGAGGAGGGGGGGGTTAAGGGCCAGCTGATCCAGAGGGAGCACCTGATCTGTGGGGAGGTAGCACTTGGTTTTGATGGACTTGCAAGGGGATATAGGATCAAAAAGGAGGTCCCTATGGCTGAGGATCAAACAGCACTGAGTGCATGAAAACAAGAGCCAGGAAGAATCAACACTTTCAGAGAGGCTGAAATATATGGACCACAGATATAATAGGAAACACGGGCCATTGGTTTACTTAATATGGTCTACTTCATAATGTTTGGTCTCCTAGAAGGTACCACCTCTCCTTATGCTGCTTTCCTATAGCTTAGATGATCCCAGCTATATACTACAATGCATACAGAAATGGCTTTGCTCACCAGCTAGAGGCCAGCACTGTGCCTGACCTGCATAACACTGCTCATCTTGAGTTTATTTCACTTCTTACTTGTTTCATTATAAAGTATTTTTTTAATAACTAGAGCTAATACTATACAGCACCAGTGGGTTTACAGGGCCAGGTATGATGCATTTTGCCTCTGTCTAGGGCTTTGTCTGTCTTTTCCAATTTAATTTTAATGGGTATTGTTAATTGTACCATAATGTCTATCTGTCATCAACTCTTATAAAGAGTACAAATAAAGACAGATGCAAATGAGTGTAAATCCCTGAAGCAGAATTTAAGAATGTGGCACCAGGGTAAGCCATAATCCAGAAACATAATTTTTCCCCTCTCTGTCTGTTTATGGGTGAATTGATCTACACTATTTTTAGTAAGGAAGACGGTTCTTGGCTCATACATAGGCAGTTATTCATGTGGGTTCAGTAATTATTGTAGATATATTTTGGCAGTTTACAGAAAAATATCTTATTGGGTTTGCCAACAATTATAAAATATAAACTTTCTATGAATCCTTTTAGGGTTAGTAGATCCGGTTTTAGTTCTTCCAGAGAATGTGTTGTTATCCAGTAGATGGTTTTGCACTAGTTATAAATCAAAGGCATTTTCTTTACAGGAGCCTATTTCAATAGTTTATATTTAAAAATTCTAAGAAGCACTCACCAGATTTGAAAGTAGCTAAAATGATTGTCAATTAGACAATCAGGCTTCCTATGTCTCTCCAAGCATTCTGGTGCTATCTCAAGTAAATGAAAGGTAATGTTGTAGGTGACCCTGCTCTGGCGGGGGGGTTGGACTAGATGATCTCCAGAGGTCCCTTCGAACCCTGACTATTCTGTGATTCTGTAATAGCTAAGCTATCATGTAATAGGTCCTAGCTTACCACTAAAATAGTTTAAAACTTCTCATTCCATTTACCAAAAGGACATCTCTCTAAACTGGTTGCTTATCTATTTATTGCCTTTTTCAAACTGGGAAAAAAATTTCAATCTGCTAACATTCTCAAAGTAAAATAAAGGAATGCAAGTTGGTAATGCACTTAATTAGCCAAGTACTTTGTTTAAAATATTGATTGTAATTGGAGTAGTGTTTGTCAGCAATGACAATGGTAAGGCCCATTGTCTTTATTTCCTTTAAGGTCGTAGGAGTAGTGTTAATTTCGTAAATACTCAGTTTCCCAAGAAAATTAAAGTGCTTCAAACTAGTCTGTTGTCACTGCAAGGGGGTACTGACCAATATTTTCTCTCTTGATCAATGGAACAACTTTACCAATAAATTTTAGTGTTGGAATAATTCCACAAATTACCTACTGTATCAAATGTATTATTTATTTTTGCAAGGCTTTGTGTAACAGTATGCTGCTAGGATCAAGCAATATTTTAATCTTGTTATTCTAATTTCATAATAATTCTTAATTTTTGTCACCAATAACAAATCAAGGGTGAAGTAAATAGCTGGATTTGAAGGATTCCTCTAGTTTAACTCCAGTCACTGATTTTCAAAACATAAGTTAGCATCTATCTTTTCTTCAAAGAAAGACTCCGCATATTGTCTGTCCAACTTCTTAAGTTTTCTTGTCAGTTCTGCCAACTGGACTTCTTTTCTCTTTTTTCTTTCTTAATTACAAGCAAATTCTAAAATCTTTTACCTTGAATACAACTTCTGGATATGCCAGGAGCGGGGAGGGCTGAGGTATATAGTTCATCTCAGAAATTGAGTAACACAACAATGTGATAGTCCATATCTACCAATAGCAAAAACTTTTTTTTTTGTCATTAGTAAATTAAATATATCCAAGTCCCATGCAATCTGTCATATGTATCATATCTGTGCTAAGTCCAAGGTGAGTTGGTGCTCCATATGATGCAAAAGTGGGTGGAGATAAATGATAGTTGTGCTGTAGCAAGTCCAGAAGATGCCAACTCTATGCACTGTGTAATTTGGATTAGACCAGAAATCTGTTGTTATGACAGGATATTCTCCAGTCTTTGTTCCCTTCTCCTGTTCTTGTCCCTCAGAGAACTTCTCTTACTGCCCAAGACATCTCTGGCTTGAATTTGGCATGTTTGTTTCCTGTGGTCCTTCACTAGACCACTGGAGGCATGAGTGGTGCCTGTCCAGAGACAGGACTGGTGGCAGAGAGTCATGCCTTGCTGTCCCATCCTGCTGCAGCATCACTCCTTCCAGCTTGGCCAGGTGCCTGCCATCCTTGTTGCTGCCCCCATTAGTGATTGTCTTAGATCTTCTGCAATACTGATACAAAACAATCATAATGGCACTGTCAAATACTAGATAGAGCGTTATTAATGGATTTGAAAAGCATTATCATATATAAACTTCCTAATGGTACACTTCCACCTACTGTGCATACCTGATTATAGTGTTGAAATTATGTTGCAGTTACCAGAAAACTACTTAAATCACTTCAGTAAATGCATTGCTATGAGCAGTATAATGCGGTACTCCATGTGCTGTCACTGATACTGAGTATGTAAACATTGCACACTTACGTAGTTCCTATACTACTTGTGGTGGCGATATGGAAGACCATAGTCTATTTACACTGGCTGATCTTATTTTAGTGTAAGATAAAAACCACGAACCACAAGAAAGTCAAATAGCTCAGTTAATGTTCACCGCAAGTGTGCCAAGTCCTCTATGCTTTTGCCTCTTTCCAAAGAGGGTACGTGTATCAAAGTGCTCATGAGAAAGACAACAGAGCCTTTGGCACCAAGGGTGAAACACTGAGTGCTTCCAGTAGCACAGCTGCTTGCTGTAATGTGCATTTATCTTGGTGGTGTCAATACTGGCAGTGGTTGGCTTTCTGGCAGGCTTCCTACCACATCAGTGGGTGATGTTCCAACTCTGGAAGTGAAAGGTACAATTTTATTTCTTTACTTTGCAGTCTTAACAAGAGTACAGTGTACAAGGTCTCTATTGTTTTAGTTGGTGTTGCCAGTGTAATTAAGCCTCTCTTAGAATTGATTTGGCATTCACTTCAGTCACTGAATAACACTCTACATTGTATCAGGGGCTGACTACTTACAGCAGTAGTGGGCCTGTCCACTGACTCACAGCAGGACCTGCTAGAAAGGGAAATGTGCAATAGGCTCTGCAAGATCACAGGGAAGAAAACATTTATTTGGAATGCATGTGTGGCCCTTTTGTAGCCATGTCTTTAAAGGACGGGGGGGAAAAAAAAAGCCGGATGTTTACCGTGGAAAAATATTAATTTAAGTAAGCTTTGTCTCAGCTGACTTAAACAAAAAGAAAAATGAGGTTTTCATATGGGTTGATCATTACTCAGGAGGTGAAGGCACTGGGATGCCTCAGGAGTGAGTGTCACCAAGCCACTGCTCAAGTCCTGGCCCCCACGATACGTGGGAATGGCCAACAAAGAGGTGTGAGGACCAAGGAAGTTTGGCACTGTGGAAGCTGAGAGGCTTTGCATAGAGGAGAGGGAGACAAGCCTGACCGGGAGGATGGGATTCCATTCAGAGGACTGCAGCATGGTCAAGTGAGGGCCTGATGTAGAGGCCATGTCACCCTTCCTTGTCCTGAGCTTTGGTAGTAGTAGGGACCTGGTCTTAGACCAGTGGTCATGCACAATCAAGTGCTGCTGCACGTGCTTGCAGTTGAAGCAGCTCACAGCAGGGAAAGGCATCTGACCATCCTCCCTGATGTTCTAGTAGCTTGCTTTTCATTTTCTTCTGTGTCATGCTGGTATAAGCTGCAGCATAGGGCTCTAGTATTCCCTGCTGTGCTTGCAGAGACAGGCTCTGCACCAAGATAATGGGTAAGGCCACTTTGCAGTTTGCTAGGTTAGTGTTTATATGGCAAAATGGGAAGGACGAATATAGGATGCCTTAAAGTATGATGTTGACATGCGTTTGAGCTTGGGAAGCCTCAAGTCTATTGGGACAGGCAAGTGGTGGACTGTGGTAAGTAAGGTGATGTACAAGGTCTTGTCCATACAACCTCTGAACAGCAATCCCTGCTATCATCTTACTCCAGTCACTCTGAGGTTTCATTCTAGACTGAGCCACTTGATTCACTGGGGTGTTTATTATGTAGATGATGAGGCTGGCTGCTCCCAGACTGGCTTCTTAGGGCTATTTTGTAACATGAACACAGCCTGTGAGGACTTCTTGCTGTTTCTGTGTGAGGATGGCTTAATCCTGTATGGTGGTACATACTGAGTCTTGCAGTTGTATGCAAAGCTACACTTACTGCTGCTGGTTCACAAAGTTTGCAACTGTTTGTGTGTCTGACTCGTCATGAATGAGGCTGAGCGACTAAGTACCTTACAGTTATTTTTCTTTTCTCCCCATAAAGAGTAGGAGGAAAGCAGAGGTATTCCGCCCCCCCCCAACCCGCATAGAAGTAGCAAGCCTGGATTTGACCTATTTTTGTGTGTGTTTTTTTTTTTTCTAATGCAGAAAACTAGGTTGTGAAATCCATTTGCATGCTGTCTGGCAAGTTTCTTTGAGCTTGCTTGAATAGTCAGCCATCACTTTTGATGCAGCCAGTGTCTCTAAACACCACTGATTATAGAGGGCACATGTTTGTATGGAAGAGTACTGCATTGCTGTCTTTTGGATAGTCAGCCAATAGTTCCACACAATGCAAACTGTAGCACTTAATTTCTCAGTCAGAAGTACTGCTTAAGAGTGTTATCTTGGCTGGTTTTGTCTGCTGCATAAGCGTAGGAGAGTCTAATATCAAAGACTCATGGACTTCTATTACTATTGAAAGCATGGTGATTTCCCTGAAGAGTTTTTGATACCTTGCATTTAACACTTTCAGGACGTCTGACATCCTCTTTCCTTCATGGTAAAAAGCGAGATTTTGTTCCTGCAAATGTTCTCTACAGTAAGGCTTTAAATTTCTTTTTTAGCTCTTTGTAATCAGTGAAGTGGGACTTATTCTTGTTGATGGATGGCCTCAATGTTCTGATGAATACTGCCCCCATATGTCTATTATGAAGCTGAAATTAGTCCATCTTTAGATGCGTGAGTTGGGGTATAGTGACAGAAGTGAATATTTGGGGACTGCAAGAGTATTCCAGAAGCTTCTGTGTTGTCAATATGTTGGCCAGCAGTTGTACTTCCTGTAAGACAAACCTTCATAGATACTCTCAGGTAATACCTCATTTTTCCCCTCCCAGAATAACTTAGTCCCAACAAAATTTGTCCAGTGCTGGAGAACACTGCATGAACAGCAGCCACATCACCACATTCTTCTCCTCTCACAGCAAAAATTTCCTTTCCTCAGTTACAGCTCATGTACAAAGCCCGGATCTCAAATATATCCATTCTATTGAAGGAAGTCAGTCCCAACCTCACAGTTGCATAATCTCATCCCTTAATTGTAGATTAAAAATTCTTGGGCTTTCAGTAATTACAAGAGGAAATGGGTTCAAGTTAAGCCAGGGGAGGTTTAGGTTGGATATTAGGAAAAAAATTTTTCACTGAAAGGGTTATCCAGCATTGGAATAGGCTGCTCAGGGAGGTGGTGGATTCGCCATCCCTGGAGGATTTTAAAAAAAGGGTAGACATGGTACTTGGGGATATGGTTTAGAAGTGGCTTTGTCAGGTTAGGTTAATGGTTGGACTCGATCTTAAAGGTCGCTTCCAACCTTAACAATTCTATGATTCTATTCTAATTATTTGCATTTCATTTCTGATATCTTGGCATTCGTGCACAGGAGGGCTCATGGCCAGCCCATGTGCTTTTGGATTCTCTTGCTTCATGACAAAAACTGGGACAAAACGAACATGAGCAAAGATTTTTGAACCTAGATGATTAGTGGAAATCATTATTGTCAGAACTCTTCTTAAAGTATCACTGAGGCAAAAATAGTTGAAGTATTAAAAGCTATTAAAATATTTATGAAAATCACTGAACAAAAAATTGCCCCTTTTACACTAACAGTGTGTGTTAGTGGCTGAAAAACTTCAGTAAGTCTTAATTTCTACTTGTTATGCTCAAAGTTTTAGTATTGCTTCTTGATTCTGTGTAGTTTTGTGCTAGTCATCTGAATTTTGGCATCAGCAGCCAGGTAACAATTTCTTGGTCCGGTCTTGCTGAATGGTGTTGCTTTTCAATCTGTCAGAGGTTTCCAAATATACTGCACTGTCTTTAAGTCAGTAATTTTTGGTGGGAATAGTGTTTTGCTCATTTTTTTGTCATGCATCAAATTAAAGCCTTGTTTTGTGCAGTTTTTGTGCAGCTTCTTGCAGTTGCATTTTGCTAATCTTTTCCCATAAAATACTGGATAAAATGTTATCTGTCAATGACTTGGCTGTGACTAAGAAGTCTTTAAGCTGAGAGTTAATTTTAATGCTCACTAGCTGAAATTATTTAACTCTTATTTCATTAGAAGAATATTTCTTCATGTGACTGTATTGCTTGCCCCACTGAAATAAAGTTAAAATTCCCTGTATTGCTATTAAAGCTTTCCTTTTCTGCCTTTGATCACATTGGTTGGAAATGGCTGTTCTTGTTCTTATTTGATCAATTATGCTTTAATTTAGTCTTTTTATTGGTAAAAAATTGTGCTTTGAGCTATTTTGAAATGTGTGCACTGAAAGATTTTGGATTCAACCAATTTTGGCATATCCTGTTTTCTGTTTGCCTGGAGATTGTTCAAGGTTTTTACTGTGCAATTAATCAGATTTTGGCTTTGGACGGAGTCATAAAGGGAGACTGAAGCATTTTGTAACAAAGCCAACTCCTCCAAAATATCTGCTACAGAGCTAGTTTAATTTAAGAAACGGTAATTAGCTATCTTTTTCATTGTTCCAGTACAAATGGATTTTTTTGAAAATTAAGTATATAGGTCAGAATATTTGTAGTGGAACATAGACTATAGACAGATCCAGATCTGGATCATGGCACATGCAAATCTTGCTCATTTTCCCATCAAAGTCTTCAGTCACTTCTTGGAATTCAGCTTGATTTTACAGGATTTATC
Organism: Ibidorhyncha struthersii; assembly: GCA_013398815.1. NCBI lineage: Eukaryota > Metazoa > Chordata > Aves > Charadriiformes > Charadriidae > Ibidorhyncha > Ibidorhyncha struthersii. The sequence goes on from VZSZ01000334.1 coordinate 264,208, forward strand.
ATAGATAAACTACTTACAAACACTGCTGGATTAAATGTCGTTCATTTTGGATACATCATAATCTAAAACTAAGTGCAGGCAGTAATTTGCTCTGACACTGGCCAAAGTATGACAAAAACACTGAAGTAATTTGATTTGAATAGCAGGTCATGACTTTTACTTGTAATTGTACAGTTATTTATAGCAATATTGTATGCACATGTATCTACACATCCTGAGATGAGTTGTGTCCAGTTGTGGATATGTGGGTTCTGGCTTGTGCCCCTGGGGACGGAATTCCAAAATTATTTGATGAGTTAGGGACCACTTAGGTAAAAGAAAGGAGACTTTCTCTTGCAGGATTGAGGAGTTCACCCCTCCTTGTCCCAGAGCTCAAGTTTTCAAGGTCCAGCCCAGATTTAACTTGAAAATAGGTCAAGGTTTGTTTGTTATCAGATCTGCTCTGAGGACAAGCATTTGACGCTGCCACTAGGTATGATGTACAGCATAGCCTCCCTTCCAACTACCTCTGTGCTTGGCCAGCCCATGATTGAATGCTGATTACTTTTTTTTTTTTATACTCTGGAGAAGTGACCTTCTGATAGATGCACAGATCCATACAGAGATCTAACCCTATGAGTTTCTCTGTGCCCAGAGGATACAGATTCTGCAGCAGTGAGATGTTCATTGCTTCATGAAGCCTGTCCTTGTTCCAGTCCTGCAGTATTTTCTCCTGTCTTAGAATCATAGAACGGGTTGGGTTGGAAGGGACCTTTAAAGATCCAGACCCAAAACCTTTAAAGGTCCAAGCCCCCTGCCGTGTGCAGGGATATCATCCACTAGATCAGGGTGCTCAAAGCCCTATCCATCCTGACCTTGACCCTTCCGGAGATGGGGTATCCACAACTTCTCTGGGCAACCTGTTCCAGTGTCTCACCACCCCTATAATAAAAGTATATATATTCCTTATATTTAATCTAAATCTTTAGTTTAGAACTGTTGCCCCTTGTCCTGTCACTAGAGGCCCTGGTAAAAAGGGTCTCTCCATCTTTCTTATAAACCCTGTTCATATATTGAAAGGCTGCAATAAAGTCTCCCTGAAGAATTCTCCAGGCTACACAACTCTCTCAGCCTTTCTTCACAGGAGAGGTGCTTCATCCCTTTGATTATTTTTTGTGTCCCACCTCTGGACCTGCTCTAACAAGTCTGTGCCTTTCCTGTGCTGAGAGGGCTCCGGCGCTGCATGCAGAACTCCAGGTGGAGTCTCAGCAGAGTAGAAGGGAAAGAAATACCTCCCTTGACTTGCTGTCCATGCTTATTTTTATGCAGCTGGCTTATGACTGGCTTTCTGGGCTGCAAGTGCACATTGCCAGCTCATCTACCAGGATCCCCACCTCCTTCTCTGCAGGGCTGCTCTCAATCCATTTATTCCCCAGCCTGTACTGATACTGGTGATTGCCCTGACCCAGGTGCAGGACCTTGCACTTGGCCTTCTTGAACTTCATGAGGTTCACATGGGCCTACTCCTCAAGCCTGTCAAAGTCCCTCTGAATGCCATCCCTTCCTTCAAGCATATCAACTGCACTGCTCAGCTTTGGTGTCATCCACAGACTTGCTGGGGGTGCACTCAATCCCACTGTCTGTCATTAATGAAGATATGACATTAATGAAGATATGGAACAGTACCGGTCCTGACACAGATCCCTGAGGGACACCACTTGTTACTGATCTCCATTTGGACATTGAGCTGTTGACTGCAACTCTTTGGACATAGCCATCCAGCCCATTCCTTATCCATAGAAGAGTCCATATCTCCAATTTAGAGACAAGGATGTTGTGTGGGACTGTGTCAAAGGCCTTACAGAAGTCAAGGTAGTTATATAAGTTGCTCTTCCCTTGGCCAATGATTCAGTCACTCCATCGTAGAAGGAGACATAATTTGTCCTATGTGAAGCCAGAAATCTCAGAAAACAAATATGCCCTAACTTGTTCAGGTTAAATTAATGTGTGGCAGATCTCTTTGCTGCAAACAAAACCTAGTTAGCAAAGCACTAGTTGTGTGTGTAAATGGTGAGCTGTGGGCTAACAGTCTAGATCGTCCAAATCTATATATAAATCATATACTCTACTAAATTCAGCCATTGACAAAAAAACCTGAGCTCAGAAATCAAGTATAAGGTTTTAAAAGGCTAAGGCTGCCAGAAGAGTTTAATGGAATATTTATGGGGACAGTAATTTGCCATTATAATTGTTTCTGTCAGATTGGTTCCTTTTAGGAATTTAAATAACTAAAGGATGCTTTTGGTGACAAAATTATTATTGTTCCCTCTTCTTTATTTGCTAATTGAAAAATTCACAGATGACTTAAATGTGCCATAGAATCATTTTGGTTGGAAGAGACCTTTAAGATCATCAAGTCCAACCTAGCACTACCAAGTTATCACTAAATCATGTCTCTCGGCACTACATTTACACATCTTTTAAATACCTCCAGGGATGGAGATTCAACCACCTCCCTGGGCAGCCTGTTCCAATGCTTGACAACTCTTTCAGTGAAAAAACTTTTTCCTAATATCCAATCTAAACCTCCCCTGGCTCAACTTGAGGAAACTTCCTCTTGTCCTATTGCTTGTTACTTGAGAAAAGAGACTGACCCCTACCTGGCTACAGCCTCCTTTCAGGTACTTGTAGAGAGTGATAAGGTCTCCTCTCAGCCTCCTCTTCTCCAGGCTAAACAGCCCCAGTTCCCTCAGTTGTTCCTCATCAGACTTGTCCCCCAGACCCCTCACCAGCTTTGTTGCCCTTCTCTGGACACGCTCCAGCACCTCAATGTCTTTCCTGTAGTGAGGGGCCCAGAACTGAACACAGTACTCGAGGTGGGGTCTCACCAGTGCCGAGTACAGGGGGATGATCGCTTCCCCAAGTCCTGCTCACCACACTATTCCCGATACTGGCCAGGATGCCGTTGGCTGCCTTGGCCACCTGGGCACACTGCTGGCTCATATTCAGCCGGCTGTCCACCAACACCCCCAGGTCCTTTTCTGCTGGGCAGCTTTGCAGCCACTCTTCCCCCAGGCCTGTAGTGCTGCATGGGGTTGTTGTGACCCAAGTGCAGGACCTGGCACTTGGCCTTGTTGAACCTCATACCGTTGGCCCCAGGCCATGGGTCCAGCCTGTCCAGATCCCTCTGTAGGGCCTTCCTACCCTCAAGCAGATCAGCACTCCTGCCCAAGTTGGTGTTGTCTGCGAACTTACTGAGGGTGCACTCAATCCCCTTGTCTAGATCGTTGATAAAGACATTAAAGAGAACTGGCCCTAATACTGAGCCCTGTGGAACCTGACTTGTGACTTGTCACCAAGTGGATTTAACTCCATTCACCGCAACTCTTTGGACCTGGACATCCAGCCAGTATTTTACCCAGCAAAGTGTATACCCATCCAAGCCATGAGCAGACAGTTTCTTCAGGAGAATGCTGTGGGAAATGGTGCCAAAATCTTTACTAAAGTTGAGGTAGACAACAGCTATAGCCTTTCCTTCATCCACCAAGCGGGTCATCTTGTCATAGAAGGAGATCAGGTTAGTCAAGCAGAACCTGCCTTTCACAAACCCATGCTGAATGGGTTTATGTTAGTATATCCACATTTTTCTGCTAGTGCAGAGAGGGCTAACAAAAAGGATGCTATTCAGCCTCACTCATCAGCCTTACTACACTCCCTGCAATAACCACTGTATTTAGCTTTCTATTTACTGTTCAATCTTGCATTGTTTTTTTCACTTTTTCTGTAAACATCAGAGGTGAACCTGAGATTTTGTTTTAAGCATGATTCTGTTTTGAGAACTTGATTTTCTATTCTGCTGCTTGTATTAGACCTGAAAGTGTTCACTAGGGCAAAAATGCTCAGTGTGCACGTCACTTACAGATGTTGCTGAAAATAATCAGTGTGAGTATTGTTTCCTGACATTGCCATAATATACTGAGCTATCTTTAGCAAATTAAAATCATTGTTTATTTGGAAGAGATTCATGCACCATATATTTGCTGTCAGGTCTGCATTTCCTGCTGATGAATACATCTTTGAATAATATTAACTTCTTTTGGAGATAGTTACCATGAAAATCTAGTGACTGCTGCTCTTCCATGGTAACATGCTATTTTTTCAGGCTTCAATTGCTTTGGCAAACAGTGAAAGCATAGAAATGATGAAGGTAGCAGTCTGAAAATACAAGAAATGTGGAAATTTTATGAGAAAAGCCTTTCTTGTGAGGTCAGGATAAGCAAATTTTGAGTGGTTGCTAAATTTTAAGCAAACCTAATACTGCTACGGACCAGAGTAGCCCGCATTTTTGTAAATGCCATATGCCTGTGTGCTGTGGTATAGTAAAGGTTTTCTGAATGTCTTCCTAAATCTGGAGGCTTTTTTGCCGTCTTGTTTATGAAAATAAGTAACTGAGAAACAAAGTTGCTTGGTCTCTTAGGTATATCTACTGATGAAAAAGGACTACAATACATTTTTTTTCCTGCATGGAGGACCAAAAATTCACTCGGTCTTTGTATGTTCACATTTTATTGTACACACAGTGGAAAAGTCATGGAGTATTGTAGCTGTAACTTTTGTTTCCATGGTCTTGCACATTAACGCTGTGGCTGTGACTTAACTCATGAACAGTTAAAACAAATTCTGTGGATGCTACTTGTTCCTTTCTTTGCAGCTGCTGTTTCTGTCACAAGAGTCCTTTTCACTGCCTTGTGTAGAAATGTTGCATTTTCCAGGCTTATTCACAGCTTTAAAGCCATCATGCTCCATTGTGAAGTGTAGTAGATGCAATTAACATCATCCTCTCTCAGCAACATCCTTTGCTTATGCTCTTTTCTTTCTTGAACTGTTCATCACTAAATGGATATGTTACTGTATAAATCTATGGTATACTGACATCTTGAACGTTTTATAATTGGTTATCTCATTTCAAGAAGAATATAGCAACACTGAAAATGTTCTAATAGATGGCTGATTTTCTGATCAAGGAATGGAGTGATTCCTGTATGAGGAACAGTTTGCTGAATCCTCATCCAGGCTCTTTGGTCTCAAAGACAGAACTGATCTGGGTTATGCATGTATAAAGCTGCGAATGGCGCAAACTGCATAGGGAACTTCTTCCATCCTCTTTCTGTGCAAGAATTAGTGGGTGTCAAAGCCACCTAGCCCATGGTAGGTTCAAAACAAATGCAAAATATAATTCATCATAACATGCCACTTAGTTGTGGAACTGCTCATCACAGGATATTGTAGGTGCTAAAGATTTACATGTGTTCCAAAAATGATTGAATTAATTAATAGAAGAAAAATATGTCAATGACTATTAAATACAAATATTCACATCTGGCTCAGGAAGTCCATGAGATGATAATTCCTGGAAGCAGTGCTGAAGCTTGGACTGCTCAGATGAAACCTTGACATCTGGCAGGTCTGTTCTTACTCATTTGTGTGGTGCTGTAATCTGACATTCAGGGCTTTACTGTGCAAATGCTGGGGAGAAATTTGTCCCAAAATATCTGTGCAGCTGAGGAAATGGAAGGTATCACCACAATGAGAAATAGTCCTAATGGCTCACTGAAGCTGAGGGGGAAGCCATGTGGGAACCAAGAAATAATGGTATCACAAAATGGTTGAGATTCAAAGGGACTTCTGGAGGTCATCTGGTCCACACCCCCTGCTCAAGCAGGGTCACCTTAAAGCCGCTTGCCCGGCGCCATGACCAGACTTTTGCAGATTTCCAAGGAGGGAGATTCTACCACCTCCCTGGGCAACCTGTGCCAGTGCTTAGTCACCCTCACAGAAAAACAGTGTTTCCTGATATTCAAATGACATCACCTGTGTTTCAGTTTGTGCGCATTGCCTCTGGTCCCGTTACTGGGCACAGCTGAAAAGTCTGGCTCCATTCTCTTTACACACTCCCTTCAGGTCATTTTCTGAAAGCTGGTTTCCAACTGGGTGCCCCCTTGGCATGTGCTGGTGCATGGGGTGGTTCCTCTCCAGCTGCAGGACTTTGCACTTCTTGTTGAACTTCATGAGGTTCCTGTCAGCCTATTTCTCCAGCTTGTCAAGGTCCCTCTGGGTGGCAGCAGTCCCTCTGGCGTATCAGCTACTGCTCCCAGTTTTGTGTCATCTGCAAACTTGCTGAGGGTACACTCTGCACCACCACCTAGATCATTAATGAAGATGGTAAATAGGATTATACCCCAAATTGACCCCTGGGCTACATTGCTAGTTACTGGCTTCCAGCTAGACTTTGTGCCACTGATCACCATTCTCTTGGTCTGGTCATCCACCTCCCTGTCTGCTCATCCACCCCATGCTTCAACAGCTTCTCTATGAGAATCTTGTGGCAGACAGTGTTGAAAGCATCACTAAAGTCTAGGTAGACTATATCCCCTGCTCTCCCCTCATCTACCAGGCTGGTCATTTTATCATAGAAGGTTATCAAGTTTGTCAAGCATGACTTGCCCTTGGTGAATCCATGCTGACTCTCCCTGATGATTGTCTTCTATCATGTGCTTGGAAATGGTTTCCAGGATTAGCTGCTTTATCGCCTTCCAAGGGATCAAGTTGAGTCTGTCTGGCCTGTAGGTCCCTGGGTCCTCCTTCTTGAAGATAGGAGTGACATTTGCTTTCCTCTAGTCTTCAGGCACTTCTCTCAAGTGCCATGGTCAATCAAAGATTATAGGGAGTAGCCTCACAGTTACATTGGCCAGCTTCCTCAAGTTCATCCATCCCCAGGCAGAACTCCATGCACTCCAACAGCTCTCTCACCTAAAGGGCAACTCCCCTCCCTCTTCTTCCCAGCTGCTTCTTCCTAAAAAGCCTGTGTCCCTCCATTGCAACAGTCCAGTCATGGGAGCCATCTTACCACGTCTCCATGATCCCAATGAGATTGTAGCACTTCAACTGCACACAGATCTAAAACTCATCACGTTTATTGCCTGCGCTGTGTTCATTAGCATAGAGGCACTTCAGTGAGGCATACCAGCATGTTGACTTACTAAAAAAGGGTTTGGGGAATTTCTCCATAATGGTGCCTTGCAGGCACTTCTTTGCTTTACCTGCAAATGCTGGAGGTGACTCTGCCTAAGACCGTATTGTTGATTTTGTGAGCCCTTCCTTTCACATCATCCTACGCCCTTCGCTTATTGACTCTGTCACTCCCCACTCTTGTACTCATCTGAAGGGACGAGGAGATATTTAGAGCATAGCTGGCGAAGCCTAAAACACCTTTTTGATCTGAAATGCTAATAATATCAATGATACCTATGCACTGGGGTAGAAGCAGGTGTAAAAGTGTATCAGTACAAAAGGTTGATGTTTGTACTAGCAGTACAGAGGCTTCCATCTCTGACAAAGTGTATTTGTGGTTGAATTCAGAATGGGCATTTTAGCACTCACAGCCTTTTTCTGATCCTTGCTTCCTGGAGAATCAGTGTTATTTATAGAAAACTTTCAAAGTTTCTCCTAGTGAGACTAATTTCCTGCCTATGCAAGAATAGTATAAACGGTATGTGGTAGCTTTGTAGTTTGCTAATGACTTCATGTGGACGTGTTCTGCTTATTGCACTTTCTCCAGAGCTAATAGCTGGTTGAGGATGACAATCAGCTAAATGGATGTGATGCATAAAGCTAGAAACTTACAGCTATCTCCGTTCAGTGATTATGTGGCTTTTGACACCTTGACTAGTGGCAATATAATGATGGTAACAATGTGAGAGTCTTGTTCCTGTGGAGGTATGGAAGTAAGAACTGCTTGACATCTAGCCTGCGAAGGACTATCTCAGCTCATAAATGCATGATGTTAGGTACAAAGCTGAGGCAGCTGTATTACATGATTCAGGTAGATCTTGGACATAACTTTATGTAGAGGCATCAATGGTATATCCAGCCTGACTGGAGCAGGAATTAAGTTTAGGCATGTCTAAAAGAGAGATCCAAGAGGGGCTAAAGTCTTGGGCAGTGATAGGTGGGCACTGCCTCTTACTGAAGATAGAATTTTAAATGGGTTCCATTTTTCTGTCCTGCTTTCCTTGCACACACTTAATCCAACTGCATATCCTAGTCTCTACCTAGATTTTGTTAACTCACTGAATTCTTTCTTTCCAACCTAGAAAATATTAGTATCTGTGTCAGTATGGAACAAATAATATTATGGAGACTCCAAGGCAAAATGGAAATAGCTAACAGCTTGATGACATGACAGAGGGTACCACAGTCTGGAAAAACAGAAAAACAATGGTTTTATACTAAATAAATGTCAAGCACTAGTTTGCAGTCATTTAATGTGTTCTGTGTACTGTACAAAAGAAAAAGATGATGTGAAGATATCCAGAATCCTTGCAAAGATTCATCAGAATCTAATTATATAACTTTTCAGCAAGTATGATTTTAAGGATATGGGAATTGTGGCTGCTGTGTATAGGACAGACTGGTGGACATGATCCAGTCAGTGCCAAAATTCAGCTGCTACTTAATATGTAATGTGAAATGCTCCCCAAACCATCATTTTTTCCTGCAGATGTAACAGCAATCAATAAAAAGTTATGGCATTACATAAACTGAACTTAGGGATAAATAAAATTGTTGATAAGAAGCCAAGGTGGAACACCTACAAGGCTGTGTTGACTATCATGAAGCTTTTATCCTTCATGCTGCTCTTAAAGATGTTTTATGTTGTTCATACTCTTGCAGTACTCCTGTAAACATGCTGTGCTGTTATATGATTTTAAACAGGTTTATGCTGCCATCTTTGTGTCATATTGCACACCAGATGTCAGGATAAAACTTGCAGTGATGATGCTATGGAATCTAATTGGTTTTTAGAAGCTGAAGCCATGATGTTTGGGCCAGCCGGCATCTAAAATGAAAGTCTAGAAACAGCTCTGGCTTGTATGTTGAAGCAGGAAAGAAGCAACACTGAAGCACAGACTAAGTAGTGTGAAATTATTGCTAGTGGCTTAAAATAACTGACACAAGTTGTACTGGTTCTGAGCAGTTCACGTTGGAGTGGGTAAGTGCGATGATAACACTGAAACTGCTATTGAAGTCAAGAAACAGTATCAAAAACATCAGTAGTTCAGCAGGTAGAGTCCCTGGTTGTTACTGAATGCATGGGTAGTCAACCTAGAAAACTCACGCAATTGGGGTTTTTAGCTAGATTTGTATGCATGGAGTGTGGTACTGCCAGCTGCAGCATGTTTGGTTTCAAAGGACGGTGCAATGACACTCTGGAAGGAAAGGCTATCCTCTTCCACTCATCAACAGACGTCAAGTGCTGCTCTGGACTTAGAGAAGAGCTTTTAATACTGGCATCCCTGTCTAAGCTCTTTAATCTCCATTCCCTGCCAAAACCAAACTCAATGCAGAAATCTGTTTGGACAGATGGAGGCAAAGGCTGTCATTTTATACAGTTTCATACTGTTTTTATTCTAAGCGTTATCCTTTGACCTGCCTACAAACAACTCACTTTATCTTTCCCGTTCTTAAATTCCCCTGCCTAAAATTCAGTTTTGTGTGACAGCTCTGAAACCACAAAGTGATTCTAATTCCCTTCTTCCAGCTCTTGGTCAGCGTCACAAGCATCCAATAAATCTGAAATCTTTCTTTAGAGAAGTACCATTTCTCTCCTTCCTCAGCTCTACTGTGTGTTACCACAGATGACAGTTCAGCTGACAAAATAAAAATTTGCATTACCCATTGCCATGTGTTAACTCCTTCCTGACTTCCAAGGATGGCCATGTTCTTCCAGATGCTGCAAAACCAGATCTAGAAGTGTGAAGTCAGTAGGCTGTAAGAATTGTGGAGTATATCCACTGACTCCGAGGTGTGTAAAGAAGGGCTTACTTACTAGAGGGCTAACTCCTGCTGGGCAGATATTTTCAGGATTGTCGGAACAGAATAGCTTGCAACAGTGTATACTGAATATAGGTGAGATGTTCATCAGCTTAACTACTTCAAGGACTCTTAGCAGAGGAGGAGGATGGTCTTGCCTTGATGCATGACAAGGTGGCAGATTAACAGCTTTATTTTTCCCGCTTTTGGGGAATGTTGAGTTGATCAAGATGCTCAAGCTGAGTGGTCGCAGGAGCCACCGTGTCTCTGCAGCCTTATCTAGCCAAAGAAGAGGCAGGTTAGAAAAACAAACATAACAGAGAACTGAGTGAGACATCCAAGTCACTCATGCACGAGAAGATTCCTTCTGGATACTGAAGGGAGATGCAGAGGTGAGATACCTGATGCCAAGATGAAGGTAGAATGCAGGAAAACCACATTGTAGTGGGATTAGCATTCAGTGATCATCAGCTGGACTGCAGAAAGAAAATGTTTGTCTTGGGTTTAGAATGGATACACGGAGAATGATGCAGCCGGGGGGGCACTAATGTTGGCATTTCATTGTACTTGTAAGCTTCTCTTACACTTAATTCAGGATGTGATGTCTCAGAGCCCGTCTTTTGAGGTAGAAGTGATCGGATCTGTGCTGCAAATTCCAAAAATGGGTACTACAACAGCTGGAGATGAGATTCTTACTCAGAACTACAGTTATTGGCTGGGCTGCCCTCTTCAAGCTGCATGGGCAGATGTGGGCCTTACCGATCTCTCTGCCAGTTGTTCTACAGGCAGTGCTATTGACAGTGCTCTCTAAAGGTTATAAGACTTGAGCTATGTATAGACAGCAGTGCCCAGATGTGCAGTTCTCTTCCAAGCAGCAGTGGTAGCAAACATGCCTCTTTAAAGAAAAGCAGTCTCTCTGCATTACATACAGTTTGAAACATTTGGTATATTTATTGGAAGGTTGTCATGGACTCAAATGAGGAGACACTCAGGTTCCAAGTTTACATAAGAGACTGAGTTTCAAAGATAATCCCAAGGTAAGAAAAAATAATAAAGCTGAATGAAGGATGGAGGACTTACTATGACTGAAGTAACCAAGACTAAGACACACCAGAGTCCCACCACTTGCATTTCCTTCAGTGCTGTTTGCCTCTCAACCAAATAGCAGAAGGTGGTCCAGACTTCAGGCAAATCATTCCTGACTGGCATTCCACTCAAGCACCAAAACTGCAATGTGTGGGCTTCAGTTTGCTTTTGGCCCTGGGCATTAATTCCTCAACATAATTAACAGAATCTTGCTGAGATCATTGTGTGAACACTGAGATGATCCTTGACTCTCAATCCTTTGTCACTTCCAGCTGCTCTCAGAGCAGGTGACTTCTGCCACTAGTGGAATGCCTCTAAGCATGGTGTCTGCACAAAGTGTGACTTGTATCACTCAAGCATCTGTTTCAACTTTCTGCTTTCAAGTTGAGAATGATGAATATTGAGTGTCATGATCTGTAGTTAGCTGGATGTTTCCAGAGTTACTTGTGTCTGCTTTTCTGGAAAGCAAATAAATGTATGGCAGCTCCAAAGAGTCACCACTAGTGAAAATTTTTCTAAATAGAACCTAGTGCCAATATGTTTTAAAAATCCTTCAGTTACCAAAGTCATGATTCATGATCCTAATATCAGTTGCTTCTTATTTCCTGAATAGCACTGATTATTTTTTTTCAATTCCTTTAAAGAACTATAAATATCCACTGCAGGGCTCCATTGGTCATTGTCAGTCTGCTTCATTCTTTTATTAACAAATCAGTTTCTAAAATAGATTAAATACCACCTCTCCAATCTATTTGAGAGAAGCTAATGCTACACTTCAGGATCAGAGTTTTGCTAACATGCATGTAGACTATGAAGTCATCTGAATGCTTCCCAGTTTTCTCAGATATCCACAGTGCCTGGAGTATGCAGATGTTGAACTTGAACATCACCATCCTTATGATGGGATTTTCTAGGCTGGTAGAGAATGCTCAGCTGGGAACTCACTGGGTACCCGTCCCACATGGGAACAGCTAGCTTGACCCTTTTCAGCACAGAAATGTTGGTTATTGGCACCTCAGGTTGACATCATAAATATAACCTCAACTTTTTTGAAAGGGCCCTTTTTAAGGCTATGAACTCCATACTGTGAATGATGCAGTCTTGCCACCAGAGTTTTCACTGGTTGGCAAAGACCAGTGTTTCTGGTTTACGTGAAATCTGCTTTAACAAACCCAGTAAACTGGGCCTACTTTAACAGCTATTAGGTGGTAATTAGTCCCTTTTGGTGAACAATTAGAGCTCCTCCTAGTGCCGTTGGACTAATACTGTAGAGGAGCTGTACCAATTATGCTCAAAATATCTTGCAATTTTCACAGAAATAAAAAGTAATTAACAGCTTGCCTTAGTGTTCTCATTATCTAAGTTCAGAACAGTTTCAGGGCTAGGATTTCAACTGGAAAATGATTGGAAAGCTTTCCCTTAAGAACTATTCCTTTTTTCTTTTCATGTCTCTCTTACGTAAATGGATTTTACAGTACATGTTTGTGATTCCACTGCTGGGGAAAACAGTTACATCTTTGCTTTATTAGAGTCAGGCAAACACAACTAGGAAAGCTGCAAAAACATTTTCATGATGAGACTGTTTAAAATTACCCATCTGTGTGTGTAATTATTTTCTGCTTATGTTACATTTTCAAAACAAGTGTACACTATAAAGAATACTAGACAATTAATTGTAGTTAGAGCCTAAGCTTTGTATGCCATTAAATCAAAACGAGAGGCAATTCTTCTAACCTGCTTTATTTTATATTAGGTATTCTTCCTAGACTCTGAATTTCTTTCTAAAGCAAAATTTTACTACAGCGAAGACTTACAAATGCTAGCTAACACTTCTGTAATAGCATAACATTAACATTTGCCATAATCTTTATAAATACAAGTGTACTAAAATTTTACGTGACATAATTGAAGCATAATGGCAAGTTCAGTTTGGGAAGTTCCACTTTTTCCTTGTGAAACCAGGGAACAGGTCTTTACTGACTTTGCTCATGTTAAAATCACACTGCTGCCAAAAGGCAGCAGCAATAGCTTTTGGTTTGATGCAAAATCATTTTTTGGTGAAGTAACATTGTGGTCTTAAAGCAGGTGAAAATCTTCATGTTCGTCAGCTGAACTATTCTTGAGCTCGATCAAAAAGACTGGCATTGCATTGGGTACTTTGGCTGACTGTGTGAGAACTATCCAACTTTGGGAAATGGGAATGTTCTGGCAATTGAAATCAGCTGAAAGAAGAAAAAAATCTTGGAAAGATTTAGTTTTATCTCCTTGTAGGTGCAAATTGAGAATGGGTAGGTAATTAAATGTATCACTCTGACATTTTTATTATGAATTCATCAGCTTGAGCCATACTTTTCTACTTTCCTGTATTCTTGTGAAAGTAGTTTTTAAAAGCAAGCAATCATTTAATCCTCGAGATAAGAGAGGATCCAGGGCTCTTGACAAGACAATGGGCTCATTTGAACATCAGCAGATCACACTAATGAGTGGGGTACCAGCTGTCAAGTGATACAGCACCTGGTGTTAGAGGTGTGCATGGGATGAAGACTGACTTTCATCATATTTTGGCTCATTATAAACTTGGTCTTACTGACCACTTGGATGGTTTGTACATTGCAAGGACCTTGCTTATAGCACTAAGGCAGGCAACCTGTTTACAAAGCCCGTTATCTTCTTTGCTGCTGAAAAAGCACTGCGCCTACTTAGGAGCATTTTAGGTTGCTATGATAAAACATTGCTTGCCTAGGGAGATAAAGAATGGGAATTTAAGCCTTAACCTTTGAATGATATCTTTTTTTCTCCCCTTGAGAGTCATTGAGTTCCTCCTAGCCTTTGAAAGGAGCCCAGAGTTGACCAGGTTTACACAATCCTGGAACCAAACTCGGTGAGAAGAAGGAGCATCTACTTTGCAAGTTACTGCAGGGATGGCATGTTAAAAGTGTTTGTATCTGAGATGTGTGTGTCTGATGGTAGTGTTCAGGACCATATATGTCAGAGTAGGATTCCTTTACTTGCCAAACTAATCTGTAATGAATCACAGAATAGTTTGGGTTGGAAGGGACTTTTAAAGGTCATCTACTCCACACCCCCTGCAATGAGCAGGGACATCTTCAACCACATCAGGTTGCTCAGAGCTCCGTCCAGCCTGACCTTGAATGTTTCCTGGGATGGGGCATCTACCACCTCTCTGGGCAACCTGTGCCAGTGTCTTACCACCCTCATCATAAAAAATGTCTTCCTTATATCTAGTCTAAATCCATCCTCTTTTAATTTCAAACTGTTACCCCCTGTCCTATGACAAGAGGCCCTACTAAAAAGTTTGTCCCCATCTTTCTTATAAGCCCCCTTAAAGTACTGAAAGGCTGCAATAAGGTCTCCCCAGAGCCTTCTCCACGCAAAACAACCCCAACTCTCGACAGTGAAGAAAATTTAAGAATAAGAAAAGATTCTTCTTGATGTTTTGATTTACATTATTTTCAGATCAACTGTAATTACATTATCTGAGGAAGAGTTGGAGGTTTTCTGTTTTGGAAAGTAGTTCTGTATTTTATAGCATTTGTTTAAAAAAGAAAAAAGAAAATTGAAAGCAAAATTCTTCTGAGTTGTTGCAAAGTCACTTGTTGCAAGAATTGACATATGAATTATACTGCAGAATGGGTTGAATGCCATTGATTACAGATAGCTGGGGACTCCCACCCAGACATGCTTTCGAGTTGTATGTGGGGTGTTTGGGTGTTGGGACAATTAAAATAACACTAATTCTGCAGCCTGTTTGTACTGGGCATTGCAGGCTATATTGTCAGCTTCCTCCCTACTGTCCCATTAATGGAAGGAAGCTCTCAGTTTGTAACAGAAGGTCTTCAGAAGTAGGCAGTTCAAGCCCTGGTACGCATCTACACAATTTGTACCAACACAAAACTAAGGGAATTCCAGGTGATAATTTTTAACCTGTGGTGCCTTAAATGAATTTGTCCTTTGCTAGTTGTGAAATTATGTACCAGCCAAGCCTTATTTGTCCCGTTAGGGTTAAAAGGCAGATTTTAGCATGATGCAGAGCAAAGTATACTGCCTTAGCAATGAGCTAATGAAAGCATCTTCATCATTACCAACTGCACTATTTGCATAGAAGGTATCATTCATTTTGGGTGAGTGAACTGAGGTATTTCTGAACTGACTTGGACATAATTTTTTTAAGATGTCAGTCGGCTTGCAATAGTCTTATCTGAGTCAACAATCACAGTTGGAATTGGAACGATACATCTCAAACAGACATTGAATTTCTGTATCTGTTGAACCTGAAGCTGTCACAATTCTAATATGTTTATAGCCTTTCTGTTTGAATTGTGGTTGGATGCTGACCATTGTAAAAGCAACCACTTCCAAGCAGATATAATTACAAGATTCCTAAATTTGGGTATCTGCTTCACTCGCCCCTAGTTGCATTTGTTCAGGACTTTTTCTGTCTCCTTGGAAGTTCAAGCTTTCTGACTGTTACCACTTGAAATGTTTCTGGTGAATCTGTTCTCAGGTGTGACTTTTGATGAAGTGAATGGACATAAATTAAAAGATCAGCCTTCTGTTGTGAAAGACTCCAGTACTTGTGGGCAAGTTACGTGTTTAGAATGATGTGATAAGTATTAAAAGCAAAGCTACACTTTTCCATTTGAGGTCTTTTGCTATCAACTTAAGGTCTAGTTCAGAGATATTCAAAGTATATACACTGATGGATTTTTAGTTGCATACCATACAAGATCTCAGCTAGTGAAGCCCATACTTTTGCACAGGACTTGTTGGATAGGGAAGAGCAGAGTGTTTACAATGCATTAACAAAACATGTTCAGAAATACAGCATTTCTTTCAGGTAATTTTAGAGTGCATGATTTAACTAATAGTCTCTTGGATGCTATGTAAATACTATTCTTGTCAGGTCAAATTCAATTAATTAATAGTCACATTGATTTTTGGCTGTTGCTATTAGGATCAGGTGTTATCAACAGATTGTAAATCTGCTAAATGGATCATACTTTTACAGCTTGGAGTGTGGCAGTTATTCCTCAGACTTAGATTAATCACACAATTACTTTTGCTGATGTACAGATTATCTTGAACAATCCAATTAGATATTCAATATTCATATCATCACCCACTTACTGTACACAGAAAACTACCATTTTTAACATCCTGTTCTAGTATTACCATTTTTTTTTACTGGACACACAAGAGGAAACACTAAAACAAAAATGTAATTGAGACCACCTAAATTTAGGTTCTAGTTCTTTCCTTCTTTTCTTTCTCCTGTTCCCTTTCCTACGCAGATGGTTTCTAGCATATCTTTTGATAGGACTGGTACAGTTCATTTCAAAACCCTGTGATTTACAGCCATACAAACACCTCTTTTATGGTCTTTTCTTCCATCTTAACAGGCAGCATGCAGCCGTTATTCTCTTGGTGAATTGGATCTGTTCTGTAGTAGATAGGGACCTGACAGAAAAATGGCTGGAGTAGTTATGAAGGTAAGAAAAAACCCCAAACAGACAAGTTGTCCTCCCATGACTTATATTTTGTATGCCCTGTTCTTTTCTTTCAGCTGTTGAGTTGCTTTACTACTCTCAGTGTTCTTAAACCACTGCATTGAGAGGCATGAATGTGCAAAAATAAGGTGTGTGACCTTAGACCTACCTCCATTAATGTGTAACATAAGTTTGTCATGTCTCTTCTTTGCTACTCCTGCTGTCAAACTTGTTTCTTAATAGCATTCCTTGGAGGCTTAAAATTAAAGTAATCTAAAACACCTGTCAGTGACAGAAGAAAATCTATTAAACAACAGCAGGTGAAAATCTACGAGCTATCTTATACTAAACGTTACCCACATCAGTTGATATACCAGAAGTGTGAAATGTGGTTTTGAATCATCTTGCAGTCTTGATTGGAAAATTATTTTTTTTCCATGTACTAATCTGTTCTGGAGTGAGATGGAAAAGACTTACACTGCACGCATAGGTCCTGTGCATTTAAACTAGCTCAGGCTATGACTGTGCATTGAAAAGTAGGCAATGAAAGATTCTGTTTTTCAGATTTCTTTAGTCTGCCATTTTAAGTTTAACTTCTGAAAAGCTGATCACTCAGACTAGTGAGCTACATTTTTAAAAATGGTTTTATTTTCTGCATGGCCATTTCTATAGCTTTAAATTCTTAGTTCATGTCTGTTATTCTTAAATGCCATGTGATAAAAATAAAGCCTTGAGGCTTTCTCAAAGCCAGTACCTAACATCTAATAAATACCACAGTACTGTGTAAATATAAAATCATTGGATTAACAGAATGCTAGTACCAAGAAACCTTGTGGAAGATGAAACACTTACTGGGTTGGTCTCATACTAGCAAACAAAACATTTGGAAAGCACATGGGGCTCCATATTATTGAGAACTGGGCTGTTTGTCACATCAAGCATTGCTCTGTCAGGACTTGAGTCAACCTCTTGGTTCACTAATATGAAATTTTCCTAATGTTCTGTTCAGACAAGTCAACTGTAGAATTAACCTTTCCTTCTGACACTGAGTTTAAAGGAAAAAAAAATACACTTATTTAGTAGAGACCATGTTTAATCTCCATAGTTCCAGGTAGCTCTGATAGTGACTACGCACACTTTATTTCAGGACTGATTATTGACATTCACTCCAAATCGGGGTTTGCAGATGTGGCCACCATAGCAACAATAGAAAACAACTTCTTCAGTAATAGCTAATAATATAGCTAATTTGGGTGGACTTCCTAGGCAGTTTGAAATAAATAATAAGATTGGATTAAGGATCTGGGTTCTGTTTCTTTACATCTTATTTGAGAGATTAACTTTCCTTTGTCTCTATTTTTATTACCTTTTATATCATGTGTTTTATGATATTTATAAAAGTGTTTGATAAACATTACCAGAGAGTGAAATACAAATTCAGTTCAATACAAAATACATTTATAATCTATTAAAATGTTTATAAACAAATTTCTGTGACTCTAAATTCAGTTTAAAAACCAGGAAAGTCTCTGGGCACAAAGGATATTCATCAGAGGATGAGCTATCCTTATAAACTTGCAAATATGGTTGCATTAGGCTAAGCTAATCACTGCTGAGGCAAATGAGCAGTATTTGTATTCCAAATGACTTGGAATACTAAAAGCAGCTTCTGGCCATAGCCTGTGGTTCAGCTGGGGAGAAATGTAGCTGGGAGAGGACTAGGAAAAAGCATCATGACAGGGTCAGATGGAAAGGAAAAGGTGAAGTAGTTTCTGTATAGGTACAGACAGCCAAATTATTTGGGGCTGACATGCCTGGGACCTGTGGCTACCAAGGCTGAGAAAGGAGAAACAAGTACTGAAAATAGGCTTAAGAGAAAGAATTTAAAAACAACTAAAGATGAAACTGAAACAAACCCTGCTGGATGATGAAAGGACTCTTGGAAGAACATGGCATAGGGCTAAGAACATAGGGTTTACCTTGTGTAATTTAAACAATTTAAATTAAGTCTTTACTGAAAGACCAAAAGGAGTGGACTTGGTTGAATGATCATGTGAGCCACTTATACTTAAACAAGAGGTCAAAGAGAAATGGATGCAGCATACTGAGGGAGGGAGGGGGCGATGCCAGATAGTATATTTGAGGTGATGTTGCTACTATTTCACAGAGGGATTAAAGTATCTTTCATCACTGATTTGTCTTCTGCAGTCAGCTCTGGATGTCAGCTTAGTCTGTTTTTCTTGTTTTACAGATTAACTTTCTTGATGTAATAATTTCAAAAACTGTTGAGTTTAAGAAAGCCACACACAACTATTTGAGGACTTGCTATCTGCCCTAATAGAGTATTTTCTCAGGTAGTAAAAAATAAGTAGGCTTTTGTAAAATAATGAATACAAGTGTTGTTGTCATATTGTATATGTCAGACCTCTAGTTGGTAAGCAAGGTTAATGTTGTAAGCATGGTATTAGTGTTGGCATTATACCTGGGAAGACCTAAGACTACAGGAGGAGCCAAGGTGCACAGGGAAAAGCTGTAACTCTTAATTTATTAATTTATGTATTTATTTTTTTATTTTTATTTGAACCAATTAAGAGAAAATTGAAATTGGGCCCCATTTTCTGACTATACCACTAAACAGCATGCTTTATCCTGTTTCAAGGTATGACCATTTTGAGACTCATGTTTTAGTGCCCTCCCCAGCCTCCAGCACCCTGCACAAGTCAAATACATAATTATCCCCCTAATCCTGCTCTTTGCTGAGCTTGTGCCCCAGTCGCTTTCGTGATCTTCTTCATAGAGTCCCTGAAGTTGGTTGTTAGGAGCTTATTCCACTTCCACCAGTTATGGACATCTCTGTTCCTTCCTTACGGTCTGCACCAGCAAAGGCTTTGCCTGTTTATTGGATGCTGTGTAGGCATCAGTTGAAGCCTCATGGAAATCTCATGGATGTTTCATTGGGTTTCCAAGAACACAAGAAATGCCCTATGAGGTCAGATCAGTCTCTGATGGCAGCAATCGGAAATGCTGTTTAGGGAGAACACACAAATCTAGCTGCTTTCTGCCATCCATTCCACTTGTACTCCTCTAATATCTACATTCATTGTGTGACGGATGTTAGAGGGGAAAATCCTGGTCTGTTCCTTCAGTATCTGTTTATGGACCTGTTGTCCATGAACTGGTACAATACCTGCTCGAACCTTTTGCCTTAACAGCTTCCTCTGGCAACAGATTCCACAAGTTCACTACAACCCATGAAATATAGTTTTAAACTTATCCCCTGCTATTTTCAAGGAGTGATCTGTACTTCTGGTATTTGAAGGATTTGGTGGATAAGTTGTGCATTTAACTTTTCCTCTGCCTTCATGATTTTGTAAGCTTTGCTCGTATGCCCCCTCAGCATTTTTAGTTCTCCTTGCAAGTCAGCTGATCTCTCCCTTTCATCATTCTAGTTGCTCTTCTGTGTTCCTTCCCTATCTCCACTATTTCCTTCCTGAGATGTGGAGAGTGGGGCTGCAAATAGTGCTTGAGACAAGAGCTCAGCAAGGTTTTGCATGGAGATGGAATGGTGCCCAGTGTCCTGCCTTACTGCCCTTCTGGGTACAGAAGACAAACTGCATCATCCGCTGTTCAGTGCTGCAATGTGCAAACCCCTGTCCCAGCCCTTTTCCTTTTGCATCTTCCTCATCTTGAGGCCGTGCCTTGAGGGTGCTTTCCAGAAATGCAGTAAGCCTAGGCCCCTGAAATGCCCTGGGGAGGACTCTGACACCAGCATGTGAATTCTTGCTTCTTTTGGAAAGCTGCAGATAGGGTCTACTTCTCCTGCCAAGTGGAGGCTGAGCGCCCTTCCCCAGGGGATGATTAGTGACAAGGATGATCCCCCCGGGTTATGTTGACAGTCACAGGGGTGCAGGGAAAGACTCTCCAGAATCCTGTTTGTGGTGGCTATTGCCTGGTGGCTGCTCACACTGCTGGCTGGGGAAAAATGTCTCATTTCTGGCAATGAAGATTTGACTGTACATCAACTCCCACCATTTATTTTGATTTCCACATTTTCTTTCATGAAATGTTTAATTCCTTTGCATCACAGGCTGTTTTCCACATTAGCAATTCACTTTAATACCAAATGCTTTTGAAACTGTCAGATTTTGCGAAGCAACTAGTAAGGCTGAAATAGTTTACGTGACCAGAAACTGAAACCTAAAGATACTCATGTCATTTCTGCAAGATTTTTGTTAACATTTATCCACAAATAGCTACAGGTATTTTTATTTAGAAAAGCATCTTATTCCCATGGCCATATTACTGCAAAGCTAGAATATACTTCTTAGTGGGGCTGATAAGGAGTCCTTGAGACTCCTTGTCCCAGATGGTCCTCAGTGTTCTTTCTCTCCCAGTCCCTGCTGTGGTCCAGTTCTGTTCATGTTGGAGGCGTGGAGGCAGATGCTGGGAATGGTCCTTTCTGACTTGCGAAACAGGCTGAGGTATCAGCTGTGGGGAGGCCTGTGCTGCTTTTTACCAAGAGGTTATTTGAAAGGTTATTATTCATTTCATTGCCGGTATCGCTGTTGTGGGATTTCAACCTATGTAAATGTGATGGGAAGATGTATGAATGCACCTTAAAATGCATTGCTTTTGTTTCAGTTTCTTTTGAGGGTAAACACTCAGAAGCCATGCCTATACTGGGCCCTATGTGGTACCTCTGTGACTCAAAAACATTATTAATATTTTTCATGTCATTTCAGCTCTAAGGTTCTCAAGTGATGCTATGGCTCTTCACAGTTTAACAGGCCTCTATGTCCGCAAAGTTAAAAGCGTGTTCTTTCCAATTGTTAGCTACTAGCCAGGTTTTAGCTCATGATCCCAGGCTGCATTTAAAATGTTATAGCAGATTGCTTCAGCGAGACCCACCCTCCCTACCTGCCTCTTCCCAGAAAAAAACAAAATAAATATCAAGCTCCCAAGAATGTTTCCTGTGCCCCTCTTTGCCATCTTTAACAGGAATGTACTAAAATCGGAGCTGCCAGCAGGTGCTGCATTTTGCCCCGTTTTCTTCCTTCCCAAGAGACATTTATCATGCTAGTGCCAAAGAAGCTGCTGGCTCTGAGGGATTTTGGAAAGTTAGCTTCCGAGTTAACTGTAACTTATGACTACTTTGGTCTTTAGTTCCTTGGGGAAATAAAAAGCTGATGCCCCTTTCTTTGGCACAGAGGAGCCAAAGGTCAGGCTGAAGGACTCATGTAGTTCTGTAGGAGAGCTCATGCAGGTACTGGTTAGCTGATAGAGGGCTATCAACCACTAGAGTCTGCACCAATGAGTGTGGACTAAATCTGTAGCAACTGGCAGTACAACAATAAAATTGCAAAAGCTGAATACAAGTAGTGTGGTCCTGGTCTCCAGCACCTGCATCCTTGCAGAACAGGTATTTCCACTTCATCCCTATTCCTAACGATCACCTTAGACTATACCTCTTCTTTGAAATGGCAGAGTAGTTTCTCCCAGTGGCTTCAGGGACTTCAGGCACATTTGCACACCTTGCAGAGGAGCATGAGTTTGTCTGTGGAGAAGAAGTATGCAGGAGCATCCAGTGGGAGACTCAGGCCCTGAAACCCTGGGATGAAGATGCTGATGTACTGCATGTGTCACCACAAATGCCTCCATGGGACATTTGCCTGTGGGGATCAACCACTGGGTCCTGTAAGACCTTCATAGGATCTGCTCTTCTCACCAGCAGTCTTTCTGGGTTTCCAGGAGGCTGGAATATAAGGCTTATTGCCTCTATTTCTCTGGGCTCCCGATGTTCAGAAGATGAGGCAATTAGAAAGCAGTGTACTATTTTGGGGTGAAATGGACAATCCATATCTTGTGTGGCATACTTAGCAGCATGCAATCTTTGCAAAGTTTTCTTATTGGTGTTTTCACCCTTGAAGAAAAACATTACATTGAAAATGTGAGAAGAAATGTGGCTTTTCTTTTGTACCTGATATTTTTCTTTGTGTAGGTCACTATTCCCAAACTGCAGACATGTTACTTGAGAGCCTGTTTTTCTTCCTGAGGCATTTTCATCAGTATTTGATGTGAGCAGTGTTTGTGTCTGTCAGCCCCATGTGGAAGGTGGAAACATCTACAAAGGCATAAGGAAGCATCTGGATGCATGGTAGGTGTTGGGTCTATGCCTGAGGGTGACAAGGACTAATTGTCCCTAGTAGCTGCCTAGAAGAAGCTGAGCAAGGTTAAGAAGCATGTGAACTCTAAGTTCAGCAAAGCGCTAGCTCTGAATAACTGGAGAGAATGCAGTCAAGACAGAAGGTGTTTCTCTGTGAAATCACCTTGTTTGAGATGTTTGATAAACCACCCGTGAAAGTAGTGAGTTAGAAATTACCTGCTATAAAAGAGATTGAACAACAGCAGGTCATCCTACAAGAGTCCTACGATTTGAAATTCCTCAGCTTCCTGCAAAAGCCAGGTCTCTCTGCCTTCGGAACACACCGTAAAGCCTCCTTTAGGAGGTTAGGAAGAGGGTTTACATACCGTGAAGCTGCTTTTGTTTGTATTCTGTGGGTGGAGTGCTGTCTGAATGCTTGTTACTGGCGAGTCTTTGCTGAAGTGCTGGCTGGACAGAGGACAATCCTAGTGACTTCAGTGTAAATGTAATGCTTTGTATGTTCAAAAACTAAATGTTTTAAACCATTTATTAAGGAAGGCAGAGGAGGAGGAGTGAAGATGGGAAGACTGGTATTAGCAATCATTTAAGTTCTAAGGGTTGTTGCTGCCTTTTCTTTCATAAGCCCTCATAACTCCGCAGTTTATAACAGGGTTTTGATGTCCAGCAGGGGAGATGCACTGGGCTTCAGGAGTGTCTCTTCTGCGTCACACAGAATTCTGATCAGCATTTGGGGAACTATAAGCTGTTAATTGCTATTTCTGTTCTCTCTCAGTCCTCATGATAATTTTAGCAACTGTACAGGAACGTTCCACTTGGCACAAGTGCTCAGTGTCCCTTGTTCCCAGCCAACCAGCCACAGCATCTGTACTGAACGAGGTGAAGGGGAAGGATACTGTGTGGAAGAGGTCTTCTTTAAGGCAAAGGGTATAGATTATAGGTGTAGTGTATCCTTTAACCCCTAAAGCCAAGCCAGATTTAGAAATAGGTCCTAAGTCTGTTGTCTGCCTGCCTTTGGGCACTATTTTGAGCTGTCTCACTCCAGGCTCCTGGAAGCAGTTGGAGCTCCATACTGAGTTGCTGTGCTAACAACCAGCCAGCACAGCTAGTTTTGAAGGCTGTCAGTTGTTACGGCAGAGGTTCAAGACTTCAAATCTTAGTGCCGATTCCTGATAACAAAAATGTTGCCTCTGAACTCAGTTGACTCTATTTTTTACTCTTTTATTTAAAATAACTTTTAAATGGTAAGGTGAAGCACACAAGAGAAGGATTTAGAGTCAGGTGCCTCTTACTGAGCATGATTGTATGATATTCAATGTCATGAGCATGCTCTGTTTTTTCAATAGGACATTCAAACTGCTGGATAGATGCTCAAGAAGACCCATTTAGGGCTTGGTGATCCTCATGTTTTTACTACTTTACTTCACAGTTAAATAATATTCTTTTAAAAGTTTGTTATAGGTACATACCTATCCACAACTTCTTGTCTATACTGACTCCCAACATGTTTTCAGTACCTTCATTTCCTATATGTCATCTCGAGCCAGAAACGTAAGTGATGGAGAAACAGCTATACATGAAGAAGTACATCCATGTGTACCAATTGAGAGTTGTGTCATTGCTCATGATTAAAGCCAGAAAAATAAATAAAAGGCTGTAAACTAAATCTTCTAATATGAAAGTACAATCTCTTCAGCTTTGAAGGTGATTGATGATTTTGTATAAATGCTTACATGTAGGAATAAGAAGTGACAAACTTCTCAGTGTTTTAGACAAAAGCATAATAGCTTGCAGGTGAAGCTTCCAGCTGGAAGCTGCAGTCTGGTAGATGGGGATTTCCACATGTGAGGTAAATTTGCTGGCATGTCTGCACTGTCTAGGGACTTTAAAAGATCAGGCAGCTTTCTAAAAAGTTATTTTATTCTATCCTTTGTAAAAATTCTGTCTGCTCTGTGCAAGGAAGCCTGGAAGAGCAGAGTTGTCTATTCTGGTATTTGTCTGAGTCCTGTAATGAAGAATGCTCAGTTTACCCATGCACCTGTGCATGACTTGTGTAACCATCCATGACTTGAAAGTCTTGGGGCTTTCTATTCCAAAATCATGATGTGTAAATAACATTACAGAATTCCATGGTATTTCTTTTAGCTAATTACTTCACCTGATAGTTCTCATTCTTCATATATTGCAATTTTAAATCAGCTTTTAATGCTTTTTCATTCACTAATATTCTATAAATTGAGGCAACTGGCATACGCTAGGTTAGTTTTCTTTTTAAAGTCAAAATCTCCATAAGGCATGGACAGATGTTGGTATCAAAATAGCAGCTGTAGCACCACATTCTTCTGTTGAACAAAGAAGCAAAATATTGTTGTTGAGGATTAGTAGTACTTTAGTGTCAACATTATTAGAGAGAAGGAGCGTTACCTCTTACAGTCAAAACTTCACAACCACTTTTTTTCAAATTGGTGTTGCTGTTTTCCAAGTGTTGGATGCAATGGATTGCAGCACACAGGATCTATAGCAGTTTCCATGTTCAAAACCTCTTAGGAAACAGTTTCTAAAAGTTAGCTTATAAAACTGCTGACACACTTTCGTGTTTGTTTTAGTAGCTTAGAGTGCTGGAGGATAATTAGGTTTATATTTGTCCTGTAGCATTTTGTTCAGATAAAGCCGATACCAAAAAAGGTTGACTTTCACTGAGACATAGACACTTGTTTAATATCAAAAGTAGTGGTAAATTAAAAAACACTGGTCAGATGAACTTCAGTAATACTTTTAGACCAATAGATAGGTTCAGACAGCAGATTATAACAGTAAAAATGCATTCAGGTTACCCTAGAGAACCTAATTGGTACCTTCATCAGCTGACTTCAGTTAGGGAAAGCTGAAAGGGTCCTACCACATGCTGCAACTAAAGGAATGTGTACTTGAATCACAAAAACTGTCTCCATGTTACTGCCACTTCCTCCTTTTTTGGTCCTAGCACTTTGAGTCCCATCTGAAGGATGTTTGAGTAGTGCCTTTTCCAGCTATATTTGGGAGTATATGACAAGTAGGGCATAAAACATGCCAGTAACACTTTTTTTCATCTTATTCTTTTCGTTGTTAGGCCCTGAGCATGCTCCCTGCTCCTGAGGGTTGTCTGCCTGTGCTCAAGGTTGGTACTGACATGGTGCAGCTGTGTAACCTTGGTTCAAGTGAATTATGTTCAGGTAAGCTATGCAAGGAAGAGCTGTGAGAAGCAGCTCCTTCACTCTGGAGCTGCATTTCAGTTTAGACATGGCTGTAACATAGCTCAGTCCATGTACTCTGTCAATCTGCACCTGACCTCTTTGCACGACCTTGGATCAGTCTCATTACTACAAACTTGTCTGGCCATCCTCACCCTGATCCTGACCTTGATTTGCTGACTTGATTTTTCCCTACTTAACCTTGGACCTGCCCTGTTGCTATGGTCTTGCCTGGTGGATCTGTGGACACTATGGACCCTTGGTTGACCCTGGGTAGTGTCACTGGACCTGCTCTGCTCATCTTGCCTCAGGTACTGTGAGACAGCACCCTTGGCGATGATGTTACTGCCCATGCCTGCCTTGCTGTTCCCCTCCAGTCCAATCTTCCCTTCCCCAAGGATCTGTTGGTATAATTTTTTTCCCAGCGTAAGAGTAATGCCTTCATTTCTAGTTTTCTTTGGTGAATGTCTATCTTACAAAATAATACTTGCCTTTAATGCAGTATCTTCTTTGGCCCATTATTGTATCCAGGTGTATTTCTGAACACTTACAAGCTTCACCGAAAAGTCCAGAGCTTTTTTCTTGCTGGATAGCAGGTATGAGCAAATCTGAACCTTTAAATATTTATTCATATAAGTAGAATCCCTTGAAGCTAGTGTGACTTTTTGGCTGAATATTTTTTTACCTGGGCTACCTGTTCAACATGGCTTCATTAGTGTGATGTTCAGCACTATGTTAATAAAACCTCTGTCTGAATGACAAGTCAGCCCGAAGAGAGCTCTGTGCTCGGCTGGCTAGGTGTACCCTGCTTTTGTTCAGAGATACGTGCTTGAAGCTTCAGCATGTGGTGCAGAGGTACTTTCACTTCTTCAGATGCCAGCCACAGTTAAAGCTGTTGAGTGCTTCCCATTGGAAATAAGACATGGTTATGACTTTGTCATTTGTCTCAGTCTGGATTTTTCCTGAAAATGTCAGTAAAATTTTCCAAAGAGTAAATGATGGAAAAAACGTTGATTTGACACGTCAGTAACCAAATACCCCATTCTTAACAATCTTGGGACTGAGAAGACCAGCTATCTCTTTGCTTTGGACTCAGGAGATGGTGATTGCTGGTTAGAAAAGAGGACTTTAAATCAGCTGTCTGTTTTGCAAAAAGAGATATTAAAACATTCTGAGGCAAAAAAATGCTTGAGAAAAAGATGAGACTTGTGAGAGATTCTCAGCTGCTCAGAAGGTGAACCTGACGTGAGTATGCCCCAGCCCAGAAAGTCTGGCCTTAAGCAGGCATTTATATTGCTCCTGAGTACCAGGTCTGATTTTGGTGCTTTTCATAAGATCGTTTGTTTTCTCAGAGGGTTGGTCAAAGCCTCTAGAATAGAAAGTTCATCCCTTTCATCAACAAAGAGACCTTAAATCAATGGTCAAACTCACCAAGGTGGCTAATTAGAAAATAAAACTAGAACAGGGTGTTGGTTCTTAATGTTGCATCAGAAAGGGAGAGTGAACAGGGGTTCCAGAGAATAGCAGTGTAACCACACAGGCATCTCGGCACATAGGAGTACCACCCAGAAGAGTTCCAGCTGGACGCCCAATATAATAGGGAATAGAAGCCAGTCCCATCCCCGGGTACCAGTCCCAAACACCTTTGCCTTAGGGCTAATGAGCGGTGATCCTAGGCAACATCAGGAAAAGGCTGACAGTGGCAGTTTTTGTGGCCAAAGACATAGTAATACCTGTGAGGAAAGAACACTGATTGTTTGCGACCCTCCCCCATACAAAAAAAATCAACGGTCTATTTTACAACATTTATTTTCATTCATTAGTAATACTTTTGCTTGGGAGGATCCTCTCATCTCCTCTCTTACCCTAAGTCTCAGACACTTTCTTTGATCTCTGTTGATGAACCCTATTTCCCAAACAGTTACGAGAATTTGATGACTAAATTTTTTGTCCTTTCACATAACTCCCAAATAACCGATGCAGAAATTTCAAATGACAGGCACCGATGCATTAGTACTACAGAAAGTTCCAGTGTAATTTGGGGTGCTACAGTGTCCTGCCTTTCTTCCCTGTTCCCTTTTATGAATGAATGTGAGGAATCAGCATGCCTGTAAGAAATAATCCATCTCACAGCCTATCTACTTTCCCTTCCTTTTCCCTGGTGGGGAATAAGGAAGACAGTCCAGCTAACGTAACTGCAAACTTTGTTTGCATTATCTGCCAGCTGCATTTTCCCTATCTCTGGTTTAGTCTAAACTATAAACTTTCAGGGCAGGATCTGTTTTTTAATATTGCTGTTTGCTCAAAAGCCTAACATTGCTTTGAGGCTCTGTTGGCCCCAAAGCACAATGTAATATACACAGCAAGATTATTGGGGAAAATGGAAAGATCACTGTGATGCTGAAGTAATTTTTCGTGTTCAAACAGAACTTGGCAGTACACCAGTCTGTGTAAAGTGTGCTACTTGGAGGAACAGAAGAAACAGCACCGTCAGAGAGGTCATTTCTGCATGGAGAGCAGCAGACAGCCTGGTCTGCAGGGACCAAAGCGCATCTGGCTTGGAGGAAGTGAGCTGCAGTTGAGGGAAGGCATTTGTAGTGAGGAGGCTGATCCCTGTAGAGGAGTCAGAGCCTGGTTCACAGCCATGTTCATGAGGGACAAGCCAATCCTGGCTTCACCTCTGTGTCCATTGGGAACAATAATGGTTGCAGAAACCCAAGCCTTTCCTGATTTGGTGGTCCCTTGCCCTCTTCCAGCAGCAAAGGAAGGCTGGAAACAGCAGGTAGGATGCCCAGGAGTGACAGGTTTGCAGGATGTTCACAGACTGTGTAGGCTTCCCATCTGCAATGGGCTCTGAACCTCGCACCTGCATTGAGGGGTGGTGCAAGAGTGTGTAAGTCTTTACCCACAGATGGCTGCTGGGATAGTTCATCCACTCCCATGTGCTCTGCATTGGCTCCAAGCAAGAAGGTATGTGGGTACTGGGCCAGCCTGTACCCTCCAGTGACTGCAGCCTTCAGGCATGGGTTGAAACCTCAAGCTGGCAAGGCACTAATAAATGCTTCTCCTGAGGCAGGCTGTTAGGTGAGTTGGTCAAGGCTGGTGATGTTTAGAGAAAGAAGCTTCCAAGCAGAAGGGAACCCCATCCGTTTCTCTCATCCCTGCCTCATAAAAAGGCAGGATCAGGGTACAAGTCTAGAGTGTGAGCAGCTGTGTTGTGCCTCACGAAGGGCCCAGCTCACAAGAAGGCTTGGGCGGGATCCTGCTGGAAAATCATGTGCAGGTCTGGGTGCGGGGCTGACACTTGGAGGCAGATCTAAAAAACACCCATCTGGACTATTTCTTCTTGCAAAGAAACCGGGTAAAGGTCTGTCATGTGCTTCAGCAGAAGTTCCTCTTAACAAATGGCAGCCTGAAGTTCTTTGATACACAGTTCCACCATCAGATTACAAACAAATGCAGTTGGGCTTTTAAAGCCATGTCAATCCCAATAGTGAGAGGGAGAATAGGGAGGGACTGTGCCACAAACAATTGTGTATTTACTTCTCTTCTTTTTCTTCAAATACCAGTGATGTTCAGACTTTTTTTGCTGTAAAAGCTTCTGCCTGTTGGTTGATTCTCCTGACCTAACCCAACACAGCTGGAAACAGTATCTAAAACTTAGATTTCCACCTGTTTACTCACCATGTCTTTTTTTTCCTGTCTGTCTCTCTCTTTCTCCGTCTTCATTACTTGAAACTTTCTAATAGCCCACAAGCCTTTTATTTGTTTGATTCTGACTTTCCTCTACTGTTCTTCAATTTTTTGCTTCCTCTGCCATTTTTATCCTCTTCCATTTCTCTTTTTCTTTTCTTCTCTCTCACTTTTATTTTATGTTATCTACCGTTCTTTGTAGAAGAAGGTTATATACATTCTTTGTTCTCTAACAGTCAGTTTTGGAGACCTGAGTATAAGAATAAAATGACAACAGATGAATAAAATAACTTCTTCCTTTGTCACTGGTCCTGAGCGATAACCACCCCATTGCTCACAGAATTGTATTTTTAAAAACAGTGGTAAATACACTCACCAAATCAAGTTCCTTGAATAGTTCTTGTTCGCTTAGAGATGTTCCAACCATTTCCTGTTAGAAAAATAAACCAGTTAAATTCCCACTTCTTTATTAGGTGTTTCTCTCTGAAATTAAAGTTATCATAACGATTAGCTGCAGGATTGCAAGAAATAAAATATAACTTCAGTACTCTTCAGTGTTGAGAGCAAGCGCACACATTTCAGCATAGCCAAACCTTTCATCCTTTCTTTATATGTTTACAGTCTCACGGTCTTGGTGTGGAGAGTATCAGTCTCATTATGCAACTCAAGATGCAATCCTTAAATGTGTTCTGTTGTCTCCCCAAGCCTGTACATTTACATACCACCATGTGAGCTGTTTGGCTGTGTTCCCCTAGGAGGTATTCAGGACACCTGTACTGTTGATTAACAGTAGGCATCTGCCATTTCTGTGTTAACTGCACACTTAGTGTCACCTACGTGTGTCCCTGTCAGAGGTTGAAGCTGTGCATATCCTAAACTGCATTGCTAGAGTCTTAGAGGGAGGCTGAATACTAAACCGTCCTTATTACCTCAAATATTTCATATTATCATATTAATACATAAAATGCATATTGCTTTATTCTCTACTGACAATACCATATGTTGCTTTCTGTAAGCCAAGACCTCACATTTATGTCTATATTACACACGGGGCTACGCCTCTCGGGGACCTAATTGTTGTCCGTAGTAAATGCTTTAGTACAGGCCGCATGCCCAGTTGCCTGCATCAGGGTGGGTATTCAGGCCATCTGCTCTAATCATGTAAGCAGAAGTGCTGAGGCAGGAGCTGCAGTTCCCTAGGTAGTCAGCAGAGAGGATCTTCTGCTCTGCTAAATAAAATAGTGCTACTGAGTGAACTCGAGTCCTGATCACTAATAGGCCAAAGTGCAAAATTTCAGTTCACTCCAGCTTCTGTTTTGGAGCAAACCAAGTGGACGTGAGACAAAGCCTGGGAATGGTTGGGGATGGGCTGCTCCCGGCACCATTCCCAGCAGGTAGTATGAACGTGGCTGCACCAGCTGTGGTTCTCTGCCTTGCACAGTCCTCCAGTGTCATCCTGGCACCACTCGTGCCACATGCACTCTTGGTGCTGATCAAACACCGCTTGCATGGAGGGCAAAGCTGTCGTCTTATCCAGGGCACCTCTGCCCTCCCTCAGATAAATGTCCCAGGACTAATAAAGAACAAGCTAGTGGCCTGGTGACCACGGCACCCTGGGTGTCTGTATCGAGCAGAAATGAGCCTTTCGTGTAACCTGCTAGGGACTGCTCCAGCAGCTCCGCACTCTATATGGAGTGGTTCTCCACATTAGGACACCTCTCAAGGCTGCCTGCACCCAGGCTTCCAGCATGAATGAGAGATGTGGGAGAGCTCAGCCCAGTTGCCACCTGGCACAGGTGAGCTCGGGCTCCACCACAGCACTAGGTGACCTGCACCAGCATCTCTGGGCACAGGCAGGTACCATCTTCCCCGGAGGATCAATCAGGCTGACCTACAGTTCCCTGTATCCTTCTTGTTGCCTTTATTTTAAAAACCTGTGTAACACTAAATTTCTTGCAGTCATCAGGGTCCTCTCCTGCTTGCCATGATTTTCTGTAGATGATAGATGGCCACCTTGCAATGACACTGGCCAGCAACATCGATGCTCTTGAGTGACCACCACCTAACTCCATGGGTTTGAATGCATGCAAGTTGTCTCAGTGCTCCCTAACTGCTGCTCCCCCAATGCACTTCTCTTCTCAGCCTGTGCTGATACATGCAAAGGCCAGGGAGCATGACTCACAGGTCACAACTGGTGCAAAAAAAAAGGTGCTGATTACTTCAGCCTTTTCTGTGTTCTCTGTCACCGTGTTGTCTCTCCCATCCACCTGTGGACACACGTTATACCTGTAGGTATCTCTTTTTACCCTACTACCCTTTATGTCCCTCATTAATCTTAGTTCCAGCTGGGCTTTAGCCTCCCTGATTTGACCCCTATGTGACTGAGTGGTGCTTTTTGCTCCTGCTTCTGCTTCGTGCATATTCTCTGCCAGTATTTTAGTTCATTAGGATGGTCCTTGCCAGACAAATGGGCTGTCAGTTGAAGTTTCCTATGCTCCTACACAAGGGGATTCATGCATGAGCTCTCAGTAAGTTCTCTTTAAAAACCAATTAGTTCTTCTGGGGACTCTTCCCTTTCACGGCTGCTTCCCACGGGCTATTTTCTGAGTAAGTCAGTCTGCTGGCCCAGAGTCCCTGCTCTGCTGCTCACCTTCCCGGCTCTCCTCCACGTCTGTCACCTCGTGGCTGCTGCAGCCTGAGCAGCACTCTGTGACCGCTCTCACCCCCACTTCTTCCCTGTCTTCCCTGCTCCTCAGCAGGAGGTCAAGCCAGCGTTAATCAGAAGGCCATGACTGCCCCCCTCTTGCATTTGTATTAGGAAAATGTCACCACTGCACTCTAAGAACCTCCTGGATTGTCTGCCCAATGTCATGCTGCTCTTCCAGCAGACAACCCCTGCCCGATGCCATGCCGCTCTTCCAGCGGACAACCACGTGGCTGAAATCCCCACTGAGGACAAGGGCTCCCAGTGGGAGACTTTGAGCTTGCAGAAAACCTCACCCCCCGCCTCCTCGTGGCCTGCAGTCTGTAGTACACCCCTATCACAACATCCCCCAGGTTCCTCCTCACTCTGGTCTTCACCCAGAAACTCTCAGCAGGCATGTCTCCAGTTTGATATTGGGACACTGCGTAGCCAAGGAGCTCCTTAAGGTAAAGCACGGCACGCCCTGCTCTTCTCTGCCTGTCCTTCCTAAATATCCTCTATCTACCCATGGCCACGTTCCAGCCGTGTGTGCAGCCCCGCTGCTGAGTGACTCTGATGGTAGAGACTCTGCAACTGTGGGTGGCAGCGCCGCTGCTCCCCGTCATTGCCAGGTGCTGGGCATCGCTGTACAGGCACCCGCGGGAAGCCTCTCAATGCCTGCCTTTTTGATGCAAGCAAAAATTGGATGGGATCAAATCTGCCTTAATTTAGGCATATAATTTGTAGCTGTAGAGGGAAGCAGGTGCACAGATTTTCCATCATTAGTGAAAACAGCCCAATACCTTGGAAAGCCTCTAGAAAGAGAGCCCATGCTTTCAACTCCCGCCCTTCCTCTTTCACCTACAGCACCGTCAGAAGTGCCTCCTAGGTATGGCCAGGGCTGCGTGGCAGTGTCAGGCTGTAAGCAAGAGTCTTCACTGAATTCACAGAGGCGTTTTAAAAATCTGGTATTACTTTGTGATGAATATCAGTGACCGTTCAACGCTTCCCACTGACGGTATTAGCCTTCCCATGACATTAACACATGCTCCTATCAATCACTTTGAAGGGGTCAAGAATTACTATTAATGCAATTTTCATGAGTATTTAATGTTATATTTGAAATTATCACTGTGGCAGGTGTGATGCTTGTCAGGGAATTTGTTAAAATTCCTAGAGGGAGTTCCATAAAACATATTACAGAGGACCTATTTAAAAAGTGTAGCAGATTTTAATACCCACAGTCTAAGAAAATAGATTTTAAAAAGATGTGGTGGAAACAGGACTTTTGAAGTACAGATACAGAAAGAAATAAGCAAAAAGGCAAATAAAAGTCCCAGTTTGCTGCTGCTCTGTCCTGTTTCCCAGCCATGGAAAGTGCTGCTTTTCATCTTCCACATGCCAGCGGGATGTCCTGGCGCATATCAGTCGACTTTAGGCACTCTCTCTATGTATTTTGCCTTTGCACAGGGAATTCATGTCGTCCAATTTCCTTTTCAAACTTGCTTATCCCTCATTGTACAGTTGTCTCCAAAAAGAACCACCACACCAGTTTTGACGGATTCGCCATCTGTCAGATCCAGAGGGTATGACCAACTTAATGAGTCAGTAACTGAATTCCTCCCAGCCTGTTTCCAGTTTCATTTGCAGCCTCGGATAAAGCACTTCTGTACCGTGTTCTGCTCGGAGGCGATGCAACGTCAGGGCTGACAGCAAAGCCGGATTTTCACCTGCTGCTTAACACACGTGCCCTGGGACTTTAATTTGACGGTTAGGTTTTGCTTTGCTGTGGTCAGAGCTTATAAAGTAGTGAACTCATGCTGGGTCAGCCGTTACTTTTCTAGGGATGCAGAACAGCCTGTCGTCGTACATAAGCCTAAAAGCCTTTCCAATTTATTTTTTGGTTGTATTTCATTAAATGATGGACAACTGATGTGCTGGTCTTATGTAATCTGTAGAAGGATTTGGTTTAGAAGTACTGTCCACCTTTTAGCGAAATGGACTCTCATAAATCAAATTTGTTTAGTGAACAATAGAATTAAGGAGGGTTGGACTAAAACTGGTGGGTTTGCATGTGGTTCCCTTTTTCCTGTCTGTGTCTTTCACCTACACCAGACACTAGGTGTTGGAAGAGAGGGTCGCTCTCCAGTCCCAGGAATCTGAGCTGACACAGAGATGACCTGTTGCTCTCCTGGGCCCATCTGCAGCACTTCAGGAGGTTTCCGTTTGGCAAACAGACAAACAGCTCTGTGTTGGCGTATGTCTGTATGAAGATACGGTGTATCAAGAGCAGTGGCTACCTGGTATCTTGTGGGTAGTCCTGTGCCAAGTCCTTGATTTTTATGCTGCTAGGTGTCGTAACTAAGTAGTTATTACTTTTATAGGGTAATAATGACTTGATAAGGATTGTAACCTGGCAAACCATCTTTTCAATTATGCAAATGTAAGAATTCTGAATTGTATAATAATAAAAGTCCTAATAAAATTCCAAGTTGTGTAAAATTCAAAATTGTGCAATAATAAAAGTATTTTTTCCTCCTCCATTTTGCACCGCCACTGGCTTTCAGCACACGCTGGGCCCTGATTTTTAAAGCCATGCATCTAAATGGGCTGCCCGAATCTCACCTCTGGAGGCCTGCACAGAGGCGACTGCGCAGCGGTGAGTTTAACGGCTGCGGACCCGCTCGGGGCATGCAGGGATTTAGCAGCATGCGCCCACACGTGTTGCTGCTGACTCTGTCAGAGACTCTGTTTCAGTCAAATATCGTTAGATCTTTCGTTTGACAGCCAAAGGCAGAAAGGAACTGTTCTCCTGCCAAAACCCGAGTCCCTGCTCTAAAGCATGAAAAAGATCGAGATCTTAAAAATAGAGAGAAAAATTTAACTTCAAAAACCATGTGTTTCTTATAATTTCATTTTCAATGGGTCTGAAGTGGGTTTGCTGGAATTTATATATTTAGCATGAGAGAGCAATTATGCAAAATGCAAGCTCAAATGATTACTTTGGTAAAGTTACATAGAATTAAAACAGCCCGTGGTGTGAAGTCTTAGGCAACCTTAGCTGTACTGCTGCCAGCTCTGCCTGTCAGGCGAGGAATGCGTCACCCACAGTTCTCTCAGCTGTGCCTGCCATCACCACCATCCACACCCTTTGCCAGGGCTAATACTGTAACTCTTCCCACGTGTTAAGTAATTGATCTCTTAACGCTTGGCCAGTAGGATTAAATGCATGGTGCCAGTAGGTTCCTTATAAATAAATCCTGACATTACTTTCATTTTGGAAGGATTTTACAGAGGAGGTCAATAGCGTTGCCCCAGTTTGCAGATTCAGATAACCAAGGTAGGAGGTAATTAATTGGCTAGAAGTCACCCTGCAGGCCAGGACAGTGAGGAATTAGTGTCCCATGTAAGACTGCGCAATCGAGGAGAGCTTGTGTATATGAAGGATGACTTTTGTTGAGATATTGGAGTGGGGTCTAATCAGGATCTGTATGTATAAAGGAGAACCCAAAGCCAACACTGGAAGGATTAAAACCACCTAAAGCTGCATTGAGAGCTAAGAGATAGATACATTCAGATAAACAAACAAAACAACTTTGTCAAGATAGTGAAAATGGCTGGAGAAGGAATGTTATGCGGGCATCAGAAAACTATGGAATGTATCTGAAAGTGTCTTCTTTCCAAAGAGACCAAACAATGTTGCTAGAATAGGATGAGCTTAGGAACAAAATGAAGTTTTAAGACAATACACAACTTATTTCAAGTTGTTTCCAGTGTTAAATTCCTATTTACAGTTCCTGGTTTTCTTTTTTAAACTACAGTGTTCCTTATAGTCTCAACCTTACATTACCAATACACATTCACAAACTCAGCAAACTGATGTGATCTAAGGTCAGGGCTTCTGTCTTGTCAGAGGGCAGAAATACTTATAAAATTGTATCTAACCATATTTCTTGGCACACTGATAATGTATAATTCTGTGCAGAGAAAAGGTTTCTCAACCTTGAGAACCGCATGCAAACTTAACTTGTAAGAAAAGGTTTTGGCATTACTATCAGTGCTTTTCCAGGGTTTCAGACATTACATAAGCTGCTGCTACTATAAACACTATTTGCTGATCTTTTTTTACATATTCAGCTAGGTGATTTCTCTCAACTCAATGCAGTGGTATTTCTCAACTTATACGGCAACTCTGCTTGTGCAAAATAATGTGAGTATCAGAGCAGGTTGATTATCAGAGTTCAAGCATCATAACACTGACGAACAAGAAATTAGTTTAGGAGCCTAAAAACACCAGAGGTTGGCACACTGTATTGCTAAATCCCACGTGAGGCTAAAGTCCTCACGCCTACCCCTTCAGCACTGACTCAAGTGGGAAGAATACTTGGTTTGGGGGTTTGCTGCTTGTATTATTCTCTTTTTTAATGCAACAGCTTGATGTAAGGAATATAACCAGCACTGACAAGGCTGGACCTTCTTCTGCCACAGAGTCAGATCCTTTTCTACCTCACTGTCCATCTAGCCCCATGGCTCTTACATTCTTGTCTGCACAGCAACCCAGTTTCCTTTAAGAACCCATCTTTTCCCCATTTAACCTACAATCTTCTTGGGAGGTGAGAGAGAGAGGTTTAAATCATCCTGGACTGAAGCAAATCTGTGATTTGGGTCTTCCGCTTCCTGGGTGAAGCTATCACACAAAAGACCTACAGCATCTCACTGTGCATCTTGGCTGGACTGAAGTCCCTGGGAGATTTGGGCACCGATCCACCTGCTTCTGAGTGCCAACGAAGAGACAGGATCTAACTCCCAGCTATTCAGGCCTGGGGGAGTCCTGGGCACACGCACAAAGCACTCAGTTTTCTGGAAGACATCTTCTGATGTATGCCATGTATCAACAATATAAAAGCAGTAAAATCCTGTAATTATTCCTGCTCTCTGCTGAAACGCAATTGAATTTCTTAAAGCTGGACCAGTTCTTTGATGTAGTTCACAGCATCACCTTGCAAACAATTGTGCAAACACACCTTAAAGGAGAGTGCTGTGAATCTAACCAGTGTTTCAATTAAACATTTAATCTCTTGAAAGCATAATGCCATGCCTAAAATCCACCCAAATCATTCTTTGGATCTGACTCCCCTGTCTTAGATTAGTAATCATACCTACCACATTTTGCATTGCTGTGAAATCATTTGTAAATCAGCTCTTATCATGAAATCCAGTACTACGGAAAGATGACCACAATAATGAAAATCTGCACACAAACCAAACACATCCTCCCTCTTTTTCATGAAGTCAGTCTTTAGTGTAGCGCGTCCCACAGCTGAACTTCTTTGTTGTGTTTCTTCAGGGAATCCTTTTGAAAGATAGGCTTGACAGCATGATCTAATGAGAAATTACGCCTGTTTGTGATTGTGTTGGGCCAGCAATGGGAAAAAAAAGCTTTCTGTTAGCTCTCTTGAGTCTCTATTAACTGTAACATACAGAATGCCTCCAGCTTCTGAGATGGCTGTTAAAAAGACAGGTTGTTTTTGTGACAGCCAGCTGTTGTGACAATATTCTGTGAAAGCATTCCTTCTAGCTAGCTAGGGATTTGCTGTGAATATTTTCTGTTTAATGCACTGTGTCCCATGTTTTTTATTTGGGGCTTACATATAAAAAAGTATTGAGTGCTGTGCTTGCCGGGCAAGTCTGGAGACTTCTGGAACCTTACAGATCTCTTTCCTGATGGCGTTGTCAATCAGTCTGCTCGTGGAGAGGGGACAGTTTCTTGTAACACAACATAACTTCATTCCTGATGCTACAACCTGGAACTGTTTCCTCTAGTGCTGGGTTGGGCCCTAATGGTCTGTAAAGGAATAAGGAATGCTCTGTGCCAATCACACTATATTATCCAAATCTTGATTAAAACCAACTGAATGTTAATACGTGTTTAATTTTTACCTAATTCAGGCTTCTCACATGCTCAAACATGGAAGCTGACCAATTGTATTTATAAATCCACTACCACATCGGTCGCTAGCTACATAGACAACTGTTATTATCATTCATTTTAGTAGCTACAGCTCACTACTTTATTTAGTTGGACCACAGAGTATCAGCATTTCACAGCTTGGTTTGAGGCAGAGGCAAACCACCAAAGAGGCTGTGTGCAGCTGGTCCCATTGGACTTTGCTCCCTCTTCTAATTTTTAAATTCATGTGGCTATGACTAGTACTGTTCACAAGGTGTGGGCTGAGAATAACTGATCCAATTAATTACCGAAATTCTCCATCTACTGTCTGGCCCCATTATCACAGAATGAATCATAGAATGGTTTGGGTTAGAAGGGACCTTAAAGATCACCTAGTCCATGGCACCTAGGCCATGGGCAGGGACACCTCCCACTAGACCAGGTCGCTCCAAGCCCCATCCAAGCCTGGCCTTGAGCACCTCCAGGGACGGGGCATCCACAACTTCTCTGGGCAACCTGTTCCAGTGTCTCACCACTCTCACAGTAAAGAATTTCTTCCTAATATCTAATCTAAATCTACCCTCTTACAGTTTAAAGCCATTACCCCTCATCCTATCACTACACTCCCTGACAAAGAGTCCCTCCCCATCTTTCCTGTAGGCCCCTTTTAGGTACTGGAAGGCTCCTATAAGGTCTCCCCGGAGCCTTCTCTTCTCCAGGCTGAACAACCCCAATTCCCTCAGCCTTTCTTCATAGGAGATGTGCTCCAGCCCTCTGATCATCTTTGTGGCCCTCCTCTGGACCCGCTCTACCAAGGTATATGTCCTTCTTATGTTGGGGGCTCCAGAGCTGGACGCAGTAATCCAGGTGTGGTCTCATGAGAATGTACTAGAGGGGCAGAATCACCTCCCTCGACCTGCTGGCCACGCTTCTTTGGATGCAGCCCAGGATACGGCTGTGGGCTGTGAGCGCACATTCCTGGCTCACGTTGAGCTTCTCAACATTCTTTATGAGGCCTTCACAGAGGACAGTCAAGTTGGTAGGAAAGTTTTAATATGTCCCATTAGGTCAGGCCATTAGAGTGCGGCACAAGTGATAATATATATTCTGATGTGACTTCCTCTTCCCACAGTGTTTGCATCGCGTAGGGCGGCCGCAGGGGCTGCCCCGATGTCGCCGCGTCCCCGTCTCCCCGCCCCGGCCACCAGGCGGCCCCGCTCTCCCGC